>JANHMN010000003.1:186202238-186212503 GCA_030674055.1 Rhabdomys pumilio
CTTTTCATGTCCCAGTGGTCTCCATTATCATAAAAGAAAACATACTGGAGAGAAACCTTATCAGTGTAATCAATGTGGTAAAGCCTTTTCATGTCACAGTTGTCTCCAATATCATAAAAGAACACATACTGAGCAGAAACCTTTTGATTGTACTAAAGTTGGGAAATTGTTTACCTGCCACAGTGGTTTCTGAATACAGAAATGAACACATGAGAGAGAAACCATCTGAAAGTAATCAACATGTTAAAGCCTCTGTATATCCTAATCATTTTTAAAATCATGAAAGAATTTATAGTAGAAATAAACTGTGGTGATTTTAATATTCTTGAGCCTAAAAAGTGGCAATGTTAAGAGATGTGCCTTGTGGGAGTAGATGTTACCTTTTTGAAGGAATTGACTTACTATGGTGGTGTTTTTTGGAGCTCAGGCCAGTACAAAACAGACCCTCCTACTACTTGGCTGGTAGACAGTCTCTTCCTGAATGCCTTCTCATGAAGATATAGAACTCTCAGCTCCTTTTCCAGCATCATGCCTGCCTGCATGCTGACATGCTTCCTGCTAAGAAAGGCCCAATTAAACATTTGCCTTTAACACCTTGCCTTGGTTACAATGTCTCTTCTTAGCAATGGAAATTCCATGTAAGACAGGAGTTGGTACCCCAGACTTAAGTATTGCTATGATAAGCCTATGTTTTTTTGTTTTGTTTTGTTTTATGGAACAATGTGGATTTTTAGACTTCGGATTTGTATATGTATTAAGTGGAACTTAATGGGACATCCTAGTAGGAATATGAAACACATATGTATTAAGGGTGATTTGAACTTTGTATATAGTTTTTATGATGTTTTATGCTGAAGAATGTTGCTGCCTTTTGCCCTTGTCTGTAGAGTGTCCTTGAAGATAAGTTAAAGAGGTTGATGTTTATTGCATTGACAGAGAAATATCAGTGAAGCCAGCAAAGCCTTTGACCTACGTTTAGTCTCATGATGATTGTTTTGAGCAAGCATAGTAATCTTAGAAAGAAAAAAAATATAAAATGTTAGGTCAAAAGAGAAAGCCTCACCAGGAAGTTGAATGAAGCTAAATCCTATGATCAAAGATACACAATGGTATTAAAGGAATGGTGACATTAGGGCAAGATTCCATCCACCTAAACTTTTGGATGTGAAGCTGTATGAAGGAGAACCATATTATGTTAGGCATTATTATTACCTGGTTATTTCTTTCATGTGGACAGAAGAGTTACCAGTATGTGTGAAATTGACAATTGATGGATTGTGATTACTATTCTGGGCTTTAATTTTAAGATCTAAAATAAAATACTTAATTACATGCATGGTGATGTATTCCTTAAATCTCAGGAGATGAGTGTCAAGTAGCTTTCTGATTCAAGTCATTCTGGTACAGAACAAGTTTTAGGTAAAGAAAAGCTTAGGTATGGACAAATTGTTTTACATGTATTACCCAGCGTTCAGGAGACAGAGCCATGCAGATCTGAGTTCAAGGTTAATCTACAGAGCAAGTTCAAGGACAGCCGAGCTTAGGCAGTAAAGTTGTTGAAAAATAGAACGCTGGTGATGATGTAATAGAAGGGGCCATGTTCCAGCCCCAGCAAGCAGAGGACTCAGGAGCTTTGTTTATGTGGCTCTGGCTTTAGAGGCAAGAATAGAAGGGAAGACTGAGACAATTGATGCTGGTTAGCCATAGTTAAAAAGTTAGTGGGGATGAAAAAGAAATCAGCACCACTGAGGTGAAATCTTCTGCTAAGTGTTTTCTGAGAGGAAAAAGAAGTTGTATTCCAGAGGTAGCCAAGGTTGCCCCTTGTGGTGCAGCTTGACTAGGTCCTGTGTAAGACTCACCCAGGTGGCACTGGTTTTAAGGCATGAATGTTTCATGCAGTGCAGCTAAGGCTTGGCACCATGAATGAAGCATATAAGAGGAATGCAGTCAAGACTGTTTGTCACAGAAGAACCCAGCATATTGAATATCTCAGTCCCATGGTGTGAGCAGAAAGAACAGCAGAAGCAGTTGAGTGGAGTCAAGCAGAACCTAGTGTACTGTAGAGGGAAGAGCTGGAGACGAGACCCAGCTTCTTTCTTTTGAGCAGCACAGAAGATCATCTGTGGATCCCAGATACTGGAACAAGAAGCTTTAATTTCGAAGTTACTTTGGAGACCCCAAGAGTTTTAGATTCCCGAGCTATGAGATACCTTCTCAGGAAAACTACTTCCAGGAAATAAAATCAGCCAAAGAGAAAGAACTGTGTTGCAGTGAGCAGGGAAGAAAGGAGTTGGAGATCTGAAGAACACTTTTACATCAGACATGGAGATGCAGAGTTTAGAGATTTCCTTGCTGGCTTTTGGTCTTCCTTTGTCCCAGTATTTCCTCACAATGGTGATTAGGAATGGTGAACTACAGCCGGGCAGTGGTGGCTCACGCCTTTAATCCCAGCACTTGGGAGGCAGAGGCAGGTAGATTTCTGAGTTCGAGGCCAGCCTGGTCTACAGAGTGAGTTCCAGGACAGCCAGGGTTACACAGAGAACGCCTGTCTTGAAAAACAAAAAAACAAAAAAAAAAAAAAAAAAAAAAAAAAAAGGTGCACTATATCCTGTGAATTTGGATGGATAGTATGTGCTATATTTTGAAAGTATAGGGGATTATACTTACATGATTGGAATGATTTCAGAAGAGACTTTGAACTTTTAACATTTATGAGACTTCTATAGATGATGAGGTCTTCTTAATTTGAACCTCACATATTTTGTATTATGCTATTTTTAAATATGGTCTCCATACACTCAAGTGTTTGCACAATCATATGGGGGCCAGGCAGTGGAATGTGGTAGTATAAATATGCTTGGCTCAGGGAGTAGGAGGAAGTTAGGAGATGTGTGGCCTTGTTGGAGGTAATGCATCACTGTGGGGGTGGGCTTTGAAGTTCCACCCACTGCCGAATGGGCCCTCCTACTAGCTCCCTGGCTGACAATCTCTTCCTGGCTGCCTTTGGATCAAGATGCAGAACTCTCAGCTTCTTCACCAGAATCATGTTTTCTTTCATGCCTGTGTTGCTTCCTGCTATGACAAAAAAGGTCTAAATCTCTGAAACTGTAAGCCAGTCCCAATTAAACTGTTGCTTTTATAGAAGTTTCCTTGTTCATGATTTCTCTTCATAGCAATGGAAACACTAACACAAAACACTAACACTAAGATACCTGTGAGTGTATTTAATACAGTCAAGCCTTTGCACAATTCTGTAGTCTTCATTATCGTGAAAGAATGTGTGTTAGAGAAAAACCTTATCAATATGTTTAGTATAATGAAGCCTTTGCACACCTCTGTAGTCTTCATCATTATGAAACTATTCATACTGGACAGTGGTTACAAACTGTGCTAAAGCCTTTATGTCCTGGGGTCCACTGAGATCCAACACAACTCAAACACAGGACAAGGCAAATGATAAGAATTTATTGTAATCAAGTCACTACTGATGAATCAGGGCCACAAAATTATACTCAGAATGTTAGCTGCAATACCCTAGCCTCACCCCCACCCTGAGCCAGAAAGTTATATAGCTTCCAAAAGTCAAACCCACAAAGTCCTGTGCCAGGTTACAGCTACATATTTCTCCCAACCACATTTTTTTTTTGTTTTACTCTATGTCAAATGATACAGAATGTAGGTTGTGTGGTCTACACTATCACAGCCATTTGTTCCTTTGTGGTTAGGAACCTGCATTATATTTTCAGAAATGAATAACAAATTATGGTTAGGAAGAGTTATATTTTAGGGAACAAACCATGAATACTAAAAGCTGGTCAGATATTAAGTACACAGGTCCCCTTTGACCTGGAATTTAAATTTAGTTTCAGTTTATGATTAAATGAAGGGTGGTAACAAAAAGGTAGTCCTTTGGGCAAGTTTCTTTTGCTTCTTCACAACATTTGTATATTATAAACATATTAGAATATATAACAGAGCACATATTGAAGTCATATCTTACAAATTTTATCAATGAGATAAAACCTTTTCACAACACAGTCATCTATAAACATAGAAGAACGCATCCTGGAGAGAAATGCTATGAATAAACAATGTGGTAAAGCCTATGCATGTGGCAGTCATCTTAGAAATCATGAGCTAAAGTCATAGTGCAGAGAAACCCCATAAACAGTCAATGTGTTAAAGTCTTGTACTTTCTGGTATCTTTATATAAGAGTAAACTCTTCAGCATGAAATCAATCTATTAAAGCCTTTGTGTATCACAGTAGTCTTTGAGGACCCTCAAGAAAACCAAAGGTAATCTGTGAGTACAAAGAATTTGGTAAGATCTTACCCAACACACATATACTGTGTTACTCAATGTAATTTATTATGAGGAAAAAATGTGACAAGCATCAACAATCAATTCAAACTTTATGATGTCTCTCTATTTTGTTTGCACTTGCAAACTCATTTGTACATACAAAGGCCACTGCATTTTCTTTGTATTTTTTAGTTAATTATGTATCCAACAACATTGCAGAAAGGGCTTATCAGCTCTAGGAATTACAATTGGGAAGTTTTGGTCCACTTGTATCATCTGCAAATAAGGAGAATTTTGGCCAGGCAGTGGTGGTGTATGCCTTTTATCTCAGTTCTTGAAAGGCAGAGGCAGGAGGATTTCTGAGTTCAAGGCCAGCCTGGTCTACAGAGTGAGTTCCAGGACAACCAGGGCTACACAGAGAAACCCAGTCTCGAAAAACCAAAACCAAAACAAAACAAAAAAGATAATTTTACTTCCTCCTTTCTAATCTATATTACCTTCTTCAGTTTTATTGCTCTTGCTAAACTTTCAGATAGTATTTTAAATAGATGTGGAGAGAATGAATCACCCGTTTTGTTTGTGAATTAGTGGAATTAATATGAATGTCTCTCCATTTAATTTAATGTTGGCTATAGGTTTGCAGTAAAGTGACATTATGTTTAGGTATGTCCCTTGTGTCCTTAATCACTCCAAGAACATTATCATCAAGTGGGATTAAATATTGTCAGAGAATTATTCATCTTATGAGATGACCACTTGTTTTGTTTTCTTACACATTAAGCACATTATATTAAACCATTCCTGGATCTCTTTAATGAAGCCTACCTCATTGATCATGGAGGATGATCTTTTGAAGTGTTTTCTATTTTATTTTATTAAATATTTTTGCATCTGTGGTTTTAAGGGAAAATGGTCTGTAACTCTTTTTTTGTAGCCGAGTCTTTATATTGATTTGGATATTTGCATAACCATGGGTTCACAAAATAAAATCAGCTAAGGTTTCTTCTTTTTCTATATTGTTGAATACTTTGAGGAGTATTCTCATGAACTCCTCTTTGGAAGTCTGGTAGGATTCTACTCTAAAACTCATGGCCCTGGCCTCTATTTGTTGGCAGACTTGTAATGACTTCTCTTTTTCTAGGGGTTTAGGTCTGTTTAAGTTATTTACCTTAGTTTGATTTAACTTTGGTAAGTGGAACCTATTGAAGAGATTAGCCTTTTCTTT
Source organism: Rhabdomys pumilio (assembly GCA_030674055.1). Classification (NCBI taxonomy): domain Eukaryota; kingdom Metazoa; phylum Chordata; class Mammalia; order Rodentia; family Muridae; genus Rhabdomys; species Rhabdomys pumilio. Next base: position 186,207,767 of record JANHMN010000003.1, read on the forward strand.
TAGAATTTCTAATTTGGTGGTGTACAGGTGAAAGACCCCCAAAGGGAGACACTCACTCAAATCCGGATCAGTGCGCACCCAAGGACACACGAGAGACCTTCTTGATGCAATAGCAAAAGGTAGTTTAATGGCAAGGGCCCTCGGGTCAAAACGTATCTCACGCAGGAGATAGAGGGTTCGACTAAGATCCCAGAAAGTTTGGGATATTTATAGATAGAGGTTGGGGAGAGCGGTAAAATTTGGCACGGTTACATGTGGTTGGACATTTTAAACATCAGCAATTTGTGTAAGCAATCATTTGAGCTGGCAGGATGACTAGTTATTTTTGACCATGAAACCTCGGACCTCCCAGAAGGGGAGGGAGAAAAGTAAACACCAGATAGCTCATTACTCACTTGGGCTTGTTTGAACTTGTCTGGGCACGTCTTTGCATGCTTTTTCATTTTTGGTCACCCTACCCCTGGAGGGATTTAATATTTTTATTATGACTGTATTTAATATATTGTTGGTGGTCTTTGCAGACCATGAATTTTTGTTATGTGTTTCAAACTACTTTCAATTTTTTTATTCTCACACAGGCATATTAAAACTATGTCTTTACCATTCTCTGGCTTTCTTCATTGTCTGTTATTTTGTCACCATTTTTATTTTAGATTTCATTAATTTGGATATTCTCTATCTTTTTTTTTTTTTTTTTTTTTTTTTTTTTTTTTTTTTTTTTTTTTTTTGGTTTTTCGAGACAGGGTTTCTCTCTGTAGTCCTGGCTGTCCTGGAACTCACTCTGAAGACCAGGCTGGCCTCGAACTCAGAAATCCGCCTGCCTCTCCCAAGTGATGGGACTAAAGGCGTGTGCCACCACCGCCCGGCTCTCTATCTTTTAATAACTGTTTCTATTTTGTCTAATAAAAGGCTCAAAGGACTAACTCCATATTTCGTTAATTCCTTGTATTCTTCTCTTTCTATTTTGTGGATTTCACTCACAATTTTACAATATCTTGATGTCTACTTCTTTCCTTCATTGCTCACTCACTTCTTTCTGTTCTAGACTTTAAAGGATGCTCTTAAATTGCCAGTGTGAGAGCTCTCCAATTTTTTCATGTAGGGATTTTGTGCTGTGAACTTTCATCTTAGAGACAGTTTCATTTTCTTTGTATTCCATAAGATTCTGCATGTTGCATATTCATTTGCATTGACTTCTATAAGGTCTCTAATTTCTTCCTTTATTTCTGTCTTAACCTAGTTTTCACTCAGTAGTGAGATGTGCAGTTTCCATGAGTTTGTAAGCTTTGTGTTCTTTCTGGGTTTTTTGGTATCCAGCTGTAATCCATGGTGGTCTGATAAGATACATGGTGGTAGCTTGTTTTTCATATATGTATTGAAACCTGCAATGTGTCTGAATATGTTTGCAATTTACAAGTAAGTTTCATGAGGTGCTAAGCAGAAGGTACATTCTCTTCTATTTCGGTAGAATGTTCTCCAAATTTCAGCTGGATTCATGTTCATGCTATCAGTTAGCTGGAGTATTTCTCTGTTTAATTTTGGTCTGGAGAATTTATCCATTGGTGAGAATGGAGTATTGAAGTTTGCAAGTATAATGTATGAAGATTATCATGTGATTTTTACTTTAAAACTCTTTCTTTTACAAAGGTATGTGACCATGTGTTTAAGGCATAGATGGTAAAAATTGAAATGTCATCTATGGTAATTTTTTCCCTTTGATGAATATGTCGTATCTTTCTCCAATTTTTTTGATTATTTTTAAAACTATTTTAAAATGGCTACACCAGCTTGCTTCTTTGGTCTATTTGCTTGGGATATCTTTTTACAACCCTTTACACTAAAGTAATGCTTATTCTTGATGTTGAGCTATCATTTTTCTTTCTCTCTTTTTACAGTTTTTATTGTTTTTTAATGATTTATTTATTTATTTATTTATTTATTTATTTATTTATTTATTTATTTAATGTATGTGAATACACCATTGCTTTCTTCAGACACACAAGAAGAGGGCATCAGATCCCATTACAGATGGTTGTGAACCACCATGTGGTTGCTGGGAGTAGAACTCAAGACCTATGGAACACCAGCTAACCTCTGGTTAACCTCAGTTAACCACTGAGCCATCCTCTCCAGCCCAAGCTATATTTCTTATACACAATAGAAGGATAAGTTTGTGTTAGCATCCATTCTGTTAGCCTGTGTCTTTTTATAGGTCATCTGAGGTCATTGATATCGAGAGAGTTAATGAGTGGTGATTGTTATCTCCTGGTATTTTGTTGTTGTTGTTTCTGCTGCTGGTAGTGGTGATGGTGGTGATGGTGGTGTATGTGTGTGCGCTTTCCCTTTTTTTTGCAGATAATAAGAGATTATTTACTACCTGTGTTTTCATGTCTATCATTAATCTCCTTGGGTTGGATTCTTCCTTCTATCACTTTGTGTAGGTCTGTTTGTGTAGATAGATCAGGTTAGAGGTTAGGGTTAGGATTAGAAATCCCCAAATAATATTTACCACAACAAGATGGCTGTAATTATAATTTGTGTTCAATGATTGAGATGGAATGGAAAGTAAGATGGTAGAGGATACTCAGTAGTCCTGGCTCAGGTTTTTTCTAGAAAAGGTCATACTGTGCTTTCAGATGCCTTTCTTTTAAAGAAGATGAAAGGAAAAAATTGTTCCAGTAACCCATTATTAGACGTGGGAGTTGAAAGGCAACATGCTGCTCCCTATGGTGGTGCATGCCTTTAATCTCAGAACCCAACAGATAAGTCAAAAAGATCATAACACCAAGACCCAGCTCAGCTATCTAATGAATTTGAGGCTAGCCTAAGCAAAATTAAACCCTGTCTTATTTTCACCTCAAATATTTTCATTGAAACTGGTTAGAAAAGGTGTTATGTGAGTACATACATGCGTACATATCCCTTTCTACTTAATGTTTTTAGATGTGAATAAATCTTGGGAAAATAAGAAGAATTAAAAAATATTAAAATTAATTTCTGTGGGGGAATTTAACCAGCAGGAGCCAGGTCTGACCAAGCCTGCCCAGTCAGTCAACAAGTTTTTCAGTGCAGGTGTGAGGATTAAAAGAAAAGAGACAATTAGACAATATCGCAGTATGACCCAGCCAATTCTGAGACTGAAGGCTGAGGTGGGTTTATTTTTTCCACTTTTCTTTTAAACCATTTTAATTACATGAAAGTATTTAGGTCAGTTGTAGGTTGAGGAACCAAAAATACAATTGATACAAATAGTCAAGGAACAAACAAGGTAATAAACAAAGTCCTGTAATCACCCCTGTGATAACTCTCATGTTTCTAAGGGCTCATCAGAATGACAAAAATATCGGAGTCTACTTCCCTGTTCTAGCCCACAGTCATATTCATGCCTGAGGTCCTCTGTTCTAGCCTAAGAGTTAGATTCCTGACTGAAATTACTTCTCTGGTTTAGCCTAAAATTAGATTCCTGCCTGAACTTACTTTCCTGTCATGACACAATGTCAGTTTCCTGCATAAAGTCCATTTCCTTGTTCTTGTCCTGTTAAATTTGGGAGTCCACTTTTAGTTTCAAGCCATGTACTTTGGCTGCCAACATGCTGATGTTGTTAAAGACAAGCTTTAAAATGATGGGCAGGAAAAAAAATATTCCCAGGAACAAAAGCGCTAGCATGATCAAGCTATATATGCCATTCTTGAAGCTTGATCAAGATGGAAATACTGACATTAGGCCATGAATAATTTTATCAGCAGTATCTGCTGGATCAAAGCTCACTGGAGCAGCATTCTTTATATTCATAATCTCAGTATGCAAAGCTAAAACATCCAGAGAGGTATTAGAATTATGCCAAATACCCTGCAAGTGTCTTTGAACTTTTTCCAATTATAGTGGCTGTCATTGTAAATTTTAGAAGTAACACAAATCCATCAATATTTGGCATGGCATTCGAGATGGCTCCTAACATTTAAACCCTGAACCTCCTCTCCAATAATTTGAATAGTATCATAAACAGCATCAATTCGTTGTTCCAAACGTCTATCTAAATCTTCTTGAATACTCAGAATATTAGTAACATTTTTTTGCTAGATGATTAACAAATGTAGCTGTCTTTTCTTGTGTCAAAGCAATTGCAGAAACAGTGGTGCTAGCTATTAATATAATCAAAGTTGCTATGCCAACAATAATAATTAAGCCCATTACCCTCTTGCTTCTGCTTAAACCTGACTCACTTCTTCCAGCACTTGTGAGATTTTTTCAGAATACCAAGGTTCTGTAATATGCACAGGCAATAAAACAAAAGCTGATTGATAGACCACTGTAAAAGACATGCCAGTTTTCAATACACTAACACAATTAGAAAGTGTATTCAATCAACACAACTTACATTGAATGCTATCTCTTTCTGCATGTACACCTGCAAGCCAGAAGAGGGCACTAGATACCATTACAAATAGTTGTGAGCCATCATATGGTTGCTGGGAATTGGACACAGGACTCCAAAACAGCAGTCAGTGCCTTTAACTGATGAGCCATCTCTCCAGTCCTAACTATATTTTCTTAGGGTTAGGGTTAGGGTTAGGGTTAGGGTTAGGGTTTAGGGTTAGGGTTAGGGTTAGGGTTAGGGTTTAGGGTTTAGGGTTTAGGGTTAGGGTTAGGGTTAGGGTTAGGGTTAGGGTTAGGGTTAGGGTTAGGGTTAGGGTTAGGGTTAGGGTTAGGGTTAGGGTTAGGGTTAGGGTTGGGGG
>JANHMN010000004.1:15520-108626 GCA_030674055.1 Rhabdomys pumilio
CTGCCATCCCACTCTTAGATGCCCCATTCCTGACTCCTCAATCTACACAACTCGGAGCAAAAGCCAGAATGCACCTGGAGGTCCTACCTTATTCCAGACTACTTCTTTACCAGAAGTAAACCAGAGTACTTCTTTACCAAAGGGATTCCATAGAAATCCCAAATACCCTAATACCAGAAGTAACCTCATTGTCACCAGACAGTGTTTCAAACTTTCCAGAGACCAACCACTCACCAGGTGTCATGTCCAGCTAGCTGTATGCTTTATGTAACACACATGTATGTATGTTCAGTCTCAGATGCTTCCCTGTAGCCTACAGAGACCTCACTTCCAGTGGGAAAAAAAATAGATCCCAACAGCAGCAGGCTTCATTTCTAAGATTATCTTCTTACAACAGGGCACTGAGTAATGAGTCCTCTTTAAGGATAGGAACATGGTCCAGGGCCAACAGGGGTCTGCTGTTTTCAGTATGAAGTAGACTCACCCACAGTCACAGTTAGTAAACATGCTCCTTCTGGTTCTACAAGAAACTCACCAGCCTCCCTGGACATCAGGGTCAACCTGAGGTGCTGTAGACAGGAAGCAGTGCCAAGATGAGGGACTATAGGTCCTGTAGGTGACAATGGAGTTCCTCTGACCCATTCCTTGGGTGAAAATCAGGTAAGATTTGTCTAATCAAGAGACAACTAAGCATCTGAAGAGCCAGTGATCTGCTGCACCATACATTACAGGAACCACGGGGACTATCCATGTAGTACACGACCCAGACACATTCAGAAAAGACTTCCAAGAGACTCTTTGTGCCAGGCTATTCTTCTGGTGTACAGTGATGCCAGAAAAACCAGTCAGAAAGAACAAGGAGCCTAAGGAGTCATACAAATGTTGAGTCCTGACTCAAGAATATTCAGGTTATAGTACCAAAAGAAGGGCCCAGAATAGTTCAGAAGGTCTCTCAAGGGGAAAGAGCTGGGAGCCCTACCATCATCAGTAAACCCAGCTCAGAGATAGCAATACTAAAAGGCCCAGAGAGAAGCAAACATAAAGATGAAACAGAGTCCTGTCAGGGTCTATGCAGCTTCCACAGCTAGTCTGTAGAACTTTAGCCCACCAAAAGGACCAAGCAGGGCCTTTAACACAGTGATGTGGGACAGAGTTCAACCTAGATGAAATGCTCTTCTGGCCAACCAGCAAGGCTTCAGAGCAAAACACAACAGGACCAAACGGTTTCCAAGTGCCTTTTTAATATCCAGAGCAAAGTGAAATTTATTCTAAAAAAAAAAAAAAAAATAGTACACACTAAACAAAACCCACAGTTCCTGTTTTCCAATCAAAACTCACCAGACAGATGAGGCAGTGGGAAAATACAAATCAAAAGAAGGAAAATCTATCAATGGAAGACAACCCAGAAACAATAGAAGTGATAAGATCACAGACAACAAGTTACAGTAGTCATAGTCACTGCATTCCGATGTTAACGGACTTGGTGAAGGGTTGATGGGATGTAAGAAGTAAGAACATTTTGGAGCAGTGCTGTGAGAAATGGGAATTGATGTGGCCCAGAGGGCATGCGCTGGACTGTCTACACACCCTGACATATCTGAGACATGTACACCTCACCAAACACCAGCTTTATCTCCTTTAATAGTCAGTTCCATCTTACAAATAGAACTCAAGGTTGGGGTTGAGTGCTTTCCAAAGCCACACAGCCAGAAAGTGGTGGACAAAGAGCCCTAGGAATGCTAGCTCCAAGCCTCTGTTCCGTACAATATTGGCCACCAGATATCACCATCCTTACAAATGCTTGGGTGACTCCCAGCATCAGGAATTTAAGGCTGAGACAGAGGGGTTTAGGTCTAACAGTGTTCCCTGGCTAGAACCAGAGGCTATTACCATCCTTCCTTCCCTCCATACCCACTCCTGGCTTTTCAACCTTGTTTGAAGCTCTCCTTCCATAGTTTGAAAACAAAGACCCAGACAGGCTGGGATCCTGCCCTGCCACACTTTTGTCAAGCCTTGTGGCTAGAGCTCTCCTTTGAGTTCAACCACAGACACCTACCTCAGCCTCTGCATGTCAGAATAAAAAAAAAAAAGCATAGGAACACAACTCTTGAAAGGTACCATAACCCCAGAAAGCTCCTGGTTCCCTACTTGAACCTGCTCTTCATAGGGGACCAAGGCCTCCAAATAGCATCAGTCCCAAGGTGGGCACTCTGCTCAATACCCCCAGACCCAGAGCTGGTCCAGAAAGACAGACAGACATTCCCTGCGGGTATGGAAATTCACGTATAGATGCTCTAAGCCCCACCCAGTGTGAAACCAAGTAGCTGGACAATTTGGACAGGGGCCAGTCTGTGAGCTTCTGTAATGAACACATGGTGACAAAAGAGCTCTGTCTTTTACTGAGCAGGTGTGTGCCTGGGCTTTGGGCTTTACAAATAAAGGGTTTGTTTTCACTTAGCAATGGTTAGAGGCCCAGGGAACCAGAAACAAAGCCCTATCCCCCATAGCAGCCACAGCCTCCAACTCTGAGGTTACAGCCTGAGGCACTAGGATGTTGGCTGGAGTGACAAAGGGTCCCACCCACAGATTCCAAGGCAAGTAGCTGCCCAGAGCACACTCTGAGTAGGATCTCTCAACCCCCATCAGACCATGGCAGCATGAGCTATGGCAGGCCAAGCGATAAGAAACTAATAATTTATGTTTCCAGCTCCCACTGCTGGCGCCAAGGGATGGCTGAGCCACAACCTCCCCCTCACTGGAGCAGTCTCAATCCTTTGCTGCACGAATTATTAACGACCAGAAAATGAATGACTGTAATCAGATCAGGGCTGCCAGCACTCTTTATTTCATTTATTTGTATAAATCCTGAAGTCAGGGTAGCTCCCGGTGGCTAAGTGTCCTGGCTATGACAGGTCCATCTCTCTACAACCCTCCGATAGTGGTAGAAGTCATAAAAAGGCTAAGGGAGCTAACCTGAACCCACAAAAACCCCATTTGAAGATTGACCCTGAGGATCTGAACCATGTTCAAGCCTGATCTCTAAGCCAGAGAGACCTGTAGTGTGGAGGTGTGAGATCAAAAGTATGGGCTTCCCACCCCAAAGTGACAGACCACCTCAGCACCTCTGCCTTCCTCATCTTCAACATGAATGGTTATTATCATAAACAGGGATGGCCTAGGGTAGCTCTGGCTGTGACCCTGTGACAGTCACTGCTCTCTTCCTGTTTATCCATCTCTGTATATACCTCTGCAACAGAGTCTTACCTGCCCTTCACATTGTCTTCCTGTTAGGCAATCAGTCCGTTTGAGCAGGAGTCAGGATATGAGAATTCCTGTGCAGCATTACAGACGGCGCCTTCAGTGACTCTCACAAGTCCACTTTCGATCTCATTGACCTCGTGGTATAGTATGGTGTATAAACTTAGATTTGGAGATCTTATATTCCATCATAAATTGGGTTGGCAGACTTCCGATCAACAAGATAAAGCTGTTTTCTTCAAGGTGGGGGTGTTTTATTATCTTAACCTCACTGCTGCAACAAGGGCTTGAGTGGGGAGTGGAATCTGCTCTGGAGACTTCCTGCATTGTAGGAGGGTAAATGGTGGTAAAAGGGACATAGGCAACTCCAGACTGGGCTACTAGACAACCACTACCCAAAGACTTCACCTCAGCACCAGAGAAACCTTGATTCCAAAGAAAGCAGCCATGCTGGGTCCCATAGACGATAGTCTTCATTTAAAACCCATGTACATGCAGACATCTGAGCATGTACTGTGAACATGTATGCCTTTCCTCCCATTGCAAACTGGTGGAAACCAGACCACAGGCTTCTGTGTACATTTTATGCAAGGCCTCCATGTACTGGAGACTACAACAAAGGTTGCAGTACATGACTCCAGAGTTACATATCATGGACTTTCTTTCCATTCTTACCCAGCAGTGTCATGGTCCTGACACCCAGATATCCCTCACAGGATACCAAGACATCAGTGCACTGCAAAACCACTCACCAGAGAATGGGGCCCATTGGCAATGGGGGCCCACCAGTAGCCCTAGATGGTACCACAATCATGCCAAGTATTATGTTATAAGGTAGTGTGCCCTATGTCATGCCCATGTTACATGTCTTGAATCCATTACTATCTGTCAAATGCTGTTCTGTCTCATGTGACTGAATCTTGCCCTAAGACATATGCCACACAGGGGCAAGGGCACACAGGGAGATCTTCGTTATTCTGGAAGCTGCCCTTGGGATGTTGCACCTTGATCATTCTATCAGGCCCTCTTGAGCTGGTAAGCCTTCCTGTAGGTGACCGTCAGCTTCTTCCTGCTCAGTGGCCATTACTCAGCCAATGCTCTTACCAGGCAACTCTAGCTCGTTTTATCTATTTTGAGGTTCCAAAAAGGTTTTATCTATTTTGAGGTTCTTTCCCTTGTCCTGAGTTCTGCTTTCTAGAGCCCCAGAAAGTAAAACTGCCACACAAACTTACTGTACACAGGGAAAACAATGGTAGATAAAACTTTGTTGGTATCACGAGACTTCAGTCAAGCACCTAGAACTTGGGATACAGGATTATAGGCCAATCTGGTTTTCTCCCAGCCATATTCTTGCATGCCTTATCAGGGCATGCAGAAAAGAGCACCATACATATCCCATATACCACACCCCTGGTCTACAAACCTAGGTACTGTCTACTAATAGCAAGGATGTCAACCCTGATTATGCCAAAATTTTCTCCCAGGTATGTCTCTTTGATGAAGAGAGTACCTATAACCAAACTCTTAATAATACTCTGGGACACGAAGGTATGTAATATTCCACCAGGACAAGCATCTGAAGAAGAGAATAGGTAAGCAATGGGGCTACCACAACACTGGTCAAGCTGCCATAAGGCAGGGGCTACCCCATGTCTATGGTAGCCAGAAACAGGTATCTCTGCCCTGTTTAAGGGGAAAGGCTGAGCATGCAGATCAAGTGAGGACAGAAGATCCCTGCCAAGGATACTAGATTGAGGTCTAGAAATTGTGTTGGGGTCACTGCATGTGTCAGCATACATAAACATGGCAGTGAATGCCAATGCATAGATAACAGCAGTTTGGGTCTGCATGCCCCGTTAGGCACCTGCTAGAGTGCAAGGCAATGCTTCCCACACACCCACATGTGTGGTACCAGTCTGAGCTTAGGCTCATCTCCATTTCTTTGGGTGAAAAAAGGTTAAGGTCAGTAGACAGCCCAGCCTCAGAAACATCTCCTTTCTCCTGAGAGACATAACATGGCCTATAGCCAGCTCATAGCAAGCCCCAGGAGAGGCATGTCCCAGCAGGGCAGCTCCTCTGTAACTGACCAGGACCAGAAGTAGACACATTCCTGAAGGGTCTGACCCTTTGCAAAAATGTCTAAGGAAGCATCAGCTAATTTACCACTAACCTCTAACCTTGAAGATTAACCCTTCCTAGGAAGTCCAACAGCACAATCATCTAGATGCATAGAACAAACATGCTGTCTTGGCAGAAAAACATGTGGAACAAAGTTTATGATACTAGTGACAACACGTCTGGTATTTTGTGTACATGTTTTGGTAAACATGTGATTTATCTGTGCTGTTTGTGATAAAAACTGATTGCTTTGTGTAGACACTTGGGAGGATGCCTATGCATTGTGCACCATCATGCACATTCAAGTTCAGGAACTGCAAAAGCACCAATGTAGATGCAGGTTGAGACCCGCCTATGTTTACTGTGTGATTTGAACATGCATATATTTGCTGGTGCTTAGACATGTGTGTGAACAGGTGTGCTTCTTCATAGCTCTGTGTCCACTGAGACATACATCTGTGAACCTGCCCTGAACTTGTCTGTCTGTATACTCCAGGAGGGTCCAGACCTGCATGGTATGCATCCCCATTACCATAAGCAGGCAGACAGCCTGGGTGATGAACTAAGATTTTATTCACAGTACCTCCTCTGATCACATCCATAGTCTCCAACATTTCTCTTCTACACAGCTGAACCTCTAGTTCCCTCTTTCAAGGGACTGTACCACATTTGGACTTGGAAAACAGATAATTGCTGGGAAGATGAGTAAAGGGGCTCTGAGAGAGGAGCAATCTTAAATTGACAGACAAGCCTTTTTGGGACAGAGGGGTCTATGACCAGAACAAGCCCCTCCTATATATCTCAGGTCACAGCCACCAGGGTTATTTATGACTCTCCTCCCCCTCCAACAGTGGCACTCGGGTCTCAGCCTGAAGCAGAGGGCCCCAAACAGGGGGCCCGGGAGCAGCGACCAGGCCATGCCAAAGGCAGTGGGTGGGACCTCCTGAGTGGAGGAGGGGCTGTAGTGTATGTGTAGGCTGCCTGGGTGATTCTAATACCAAAACTATTTTCTTCTAGCCTCTGCTCCCTTCTGAGGAGTACAGAGGAAGATGTGTCCCACGTATTCAGACTAGGATACAGGTATAGCAAGTATAATGTCCTCAAATAAAAAGCCTGATACACGAACAGTGATCTCCATCCCCACAAAAGGAGCAGGTTGGAAGGGGTGTCCTTGTCAAGTCTTGGAATGGCACAGTGGATAAAGGAAGGGTCTTCCAGCCTGGAACATAAGCCAGGGTCTTTCTTTTCAAAAAGAGAAAAGTACTTGTGCTCCAGGTGTGACAAGAAGACATGAGGTTAGGCTGAGTGTTTTGGGCAGACCCCTACACACACACACACACACACACACACACACACACACACACACTTCACAGTGGCTTTTTCAGATCTAAGTCTGTTCTTTCCAAATATACAGAAGGTCTCAAAGCCAAAACCTCTGCACACAGGTACAGATTAACATGAGAAGCTCTAAGGGGGAGAATGTCTTTGGAAGCAAGATTGGGGGTTATGTCCAGACAGTGAACACACTTGGCCTTAATCAGGAGCCTTTACAGTCTCTCCATGTGTGACACAACTACTCATTAATGTGATGGACTCTCACAGGCAGCAGCTATATGCTTTAGACATTGACGCATCATACCTTAGACAAGACACAGGCCATAGAGAGAGAGAGAGAAGAGGAAGGCTTATTGTCTGTCACACTTGATGTCAGGGACATGCTAGTGTCTAAGATCCAGGCAGGATAATGGAACCAAATTTGGTGAAGAAAAAAGTGGCCACCCACTTCCATCTGAGACATCAATGGCTCAGATATGAAAAATAACATTATTAGGAAGAGTGCAAGGGCTGTCTAGACTCCTAACACATTCCTCACATGAACAGAGCATGTACAGATCTCAGTCTCCAAGTCAACTTGGGAATGACTGATGGATGAAGCAGGCCCATTGTTGGTGGGGAAAGTAGAATTACCACACACCAGTGGGTGAGGGGTCACTAGGGGAAGTGGCAGGAGGCACTGTTTCCTCTCTTCCAGGTCCTACCTTGAAAGGGGTGTTTGTACAGAGAGGCATCCTAGCTCAGCCCCCAGGACAAAGTCAAAGGATGCCAGGTACATTTCAGGAGTCAGGGAAAAACAAGGGGCCACTTTCTAGTGCGCCCAACGTGACACATCAACAGATATGCTCCTCTTGCAAGCTATTAACAAAGCCACAAGATCTCTCAGTTTCTCTTCATGCTTATCTTGATTCTATTCAGATATGGGAAAGAAGAGTCCTGCAGCTAATTTGCTTCCTTCAAGATACCAAAGTAAACACAGATGTAGGGCAGGTCCCTCTTTTCCGAATTTGGGGCTCTTGGGGATAAAAATGTGTTGGTGTGCACATTTGTTCAGCCAACTGCCTCCACTGCCTACTACCACCCTGATTTTATTAAGGCCTCCTCTTCCTCCTCCTCCATTCCATGCCCTGGAGGTAGGCATCAAAGTCTAAACAGATATGTGTCAACCAAATGCAAAATGAGAAAAACAGTCTGCAATATGTGATCAAGTGAACCAACTCCGTGAGAAATGGGTAGTGAGAAAACTGACAGAGAACTGCTGTTCTTATAAACAAACTCATATCCTCCACAATCCAAACACAGACCCTGTGGTTGCATAGAGATACCCTGAGGGGAAGGTTCACATTCAAGGGGAAATGGGACTATCCCAGCTCCATTTCAGCGAAAGGCCACTCACCTATTCTTCAAGCTACCCCACTTTCCTTTAGGCTCACAGTTGGGGCCTTGCACTCAGCACCCACACCCTAGGATCTCCTTTCCTCCACCCCACTGAGGGAAAGCCAGGGGCTGCAGTCCTGTTCCGCGGTCTCCATGCCATCAGGGTCCAGTCGGCCTTCACGCACCCCCCGCCGGAGCCCGCTCCCGATCGCCGCGCCAGGGCGGTTGAACTGGGCCAAGTTGTGGCGGCGGCGGCGGCGGCGGCGGCGGCGGCGGCGGCGGCGGCGGCGGCGAGTCTTCCAAGTCCCACAGTCAAGCGGTGTGCGCCGGGGCAGCTGTGGGGCGGGTAAAGGCGGGGCTGAGGCTTAGAACGCCCGGCTGGACTACGAGCACGACTGGAGTCTGCAACTTCTCACTGGCAGGCTCAGCCCAGCTCTGAGGTAAGGACTGGCCCTGAGCGCGAGTGCAGTCGGACTTCAGATGCTCTGCAGAAACCCAAGACCCGAGAGATGCAGCCCAAGTTCGTAAGCAGTCCCAAGAGCACCATGCCTCAGGCGGTCGAAGCCAAGCTAACCAGCTAGACAACCGTCCAGCAAGGCGGCTGCATCAGTCGCGAGCACTGAAGCAGAGCAGCCGGCCGAGAGAGTGAGTAGTCAGGCTCCATCCAGGGCTTCCCTGACCAAGACCCAACTCCAACCAAAATAAATTGAGCAACCAACAGAAAACCTCCATCTGAGTGCCATGCCAGCAGTGAAAAAAGAGCTCCCCGGCCGCGAGGACCTGGCCCTGGCCCTGGCTACCTTCCACCCGACTCTGGCCGCACTGCCGCTGCCACCACTGACCGCCTACTTGGCGCCACTGCCTGCGGCAGCAGCCCTTCCTTCAGCCACTTCGCTGCCCGCCTCAGCCTCCGGCTACGAGGCACTGTTGACTCCTTCACTCTGCCCCCCGCGCGCTTACCTAAACCTGCATGAGGCCGCGCCTCATCTCTACTTGCCCAGAGACCCGCTGGCCTTCCAGTACTCAGCCACCGCAGCCGCGGCCCCGGATTTCCAGCCGCTGATAGACAATGGTGAGCCGTGTATCGAGGTGGAGTGCGGTGACAATCGCGCGCTGCTCTACGTACGCAAACTCTGCCAAGGCAGCAAGGGCCCGTCTATCCGCCACAGAGGCGAGTGGCTCACACCCAACGAGTTCCAATTCGTCAGCGGCCGCGAGACGGCCAAGGACTGGAAGCGCAGCATCCGCCACAAAGGTGCGGCCGCGGTACCTGGGTTTCTCAGGTTCCTCATTCTGACACCTGAGACACCTAGCGTTAGCCCAGAGGAGGCGCTGCAGTTATGGGGCTAGCGCGGGGGATAGCCTTCTCCCTCCTACCTCCTACTCCCCCTCCCGCCCCACCTGTCCACCCACCTACGCATGGGCGACTTAGTAGACACAGCAGAGGTCTCAGCCTCTGCGATCCCTTCAGCACAAGCGACAGCGCTCTGGGGTTCCGGGTTATCCACGAACAGGCAGATCCCTAGCTCGGAAGGTCCGCCGGGCCTGAAGGCAGGGGAAGTTTACCGGAATTCGGTAGAGACGGTGGGAGGGACGCCTCTTCTTTAGTGGCACTGAGCCACCGGTTCCTGGCAGGAGTGCAACAAGGGTGCGCTAGTGGAGTGCACGCTACTGGAGGCTGTGTGGGCAGGTGGGGGGGGGGGGGGCAGCGGAACCTAACTACATTGGCGGTATTGCCAGTCACAGCCTGTTGGACTGTGGGTCCAAAGGTGAGATGTGGAGGCTCCTGACCTAATAGTAAGTGCTGGGGCTGGAGTCAAAAAGTCTTCAAAAAGACCAGATTGCGTTCGGTTTAGGGGGTCACGTCCCCCATGAGGCCTGACTCTTCCTTCTAGGAAGAGAATGGAGAAGGAGGCCAGATTCCCTCCACAGCTCTTACCTCATTCGGGGCTCAACCCACCTAGCCCCTTACTAAGCTGGGTTCCCTTGGGACCAGCTTGGAGAGGCTGGAGTGCTGGGATGAGGGGGGAGTACTCCCTTGGTCAGGAGGGGACACTCGCTCAGAATTTGAGTTTTAGAGCCCCCGCATTTCCCAAGCAGCCGCTGCAAGGGTGGAACAGAATTGAGTGTGAGAGGTTGAACAATGATGGATGTGAGAGATTGTAAATTTTGTACGCCATCGGGGTAGGAGAGAGGTCTGGCCTTGCGACTAACTATACCCCTAAAAAGGATGCTAATCCTACCTGCACCTGGCCTCTCCCTCACGTGTTCTGCTCGGTCTCCTGGCAGGGAAAAGCCTGAAGACGCTTATGTCCAAGGGGATCCTGCAAGTGCACCCCCCGATCTGCGATTGTCCAGGCTGTAGAATATCTTCGCCCGTGGTGAGATATGGGATAAGCTGGAGCTTGTTTAGCAGAAGGGCTGAGTTTCTGCTACAAAATTGGTGACTATGTTGTCTGGGACTCCTAACTTCAGCCATACACACATGCTAGAGAAACTTGAGAAAAGTAAATAGGGCAGTGGGTTACTTTGCACTCTCCCAGATTGTTCCTGGGAAAGGGAAGGGATCTAAGAATCCCTTCTGAGGGGCAGAAGCTCCTCCCGGGTTGGATACAGGGTGAACTTGTGTGTGTGTGTGTGTGTGTGTGTGTGTGTGTGTGTGTGTGTGTGTGAAGATGTATTATACTTTATGTGTGTATCTGTTTGACGTGTTTGTGTGTGTGTGTGTGTGTGTGTGTGTGTGTGTGTGTGTGTGCAGCACAGGCATGCCTGGTGTGTCTATGAAACCAAAAGAGGGAGTCAGATGCCTTGGAACTAGAATTACATACAGTATTAAGGAGCCATATAGTTGCTTAGAAACAAAACTCTGGTCCTCTGCAAGAGCAGCAAGTATTCTTAAACACTGAGTCACCTCTCTCCAGTTCCTCTACCGCTACCCTTGAACATGTTTCTACTTAGATCGTAGGAATGGTCCATAGCCTTGTTCCTGGATGACGTCATTCAACTTAGGCTTTTGGGACTCTCTTGGTCCAGACCTGGAGTTTACCAAATCATCTGGCACATCTGGGAGTGATGCTGATTGTGGGATTGTGCTCATTCTGAGGCATGACGGACTGTGATCTGGAATAATTCCAGGCTAGAGTGTGAGCAACCTGTGTCTCTGGGGTGCTGAGTTGAATCCTGCCCACCATAGGCCTAAATGTCTGAGAGACCTGAGAAAATAGCCTGGTCAGGGAAAAATCTTTGTTGTATAGGTTCTAGTGAGCTGAAGGTGGGAACTGGTTAGAGATTCTCACCAAAGGTAGTCAACGTATTGATATGAGGAACAAGAGAGATTAGGGATCAAGCAAGATGCCATCATGCAATAAGGGTTTGAGGGATTCATTTGAAAAAGAGGTTACCTCAAGAGAGGAACTAAGTTAAAGAACCCGGGGGAGGGCAATTGGGGTCTTTGTGCTGAACTAGGGCTGTACCTGGCTTTACCCAGCATCCCTTCTGCAGGGTCAGAGTGAGACAGAGATGCCCTGGTAGGAACCAATTGACTACCTTAAGTTTGTTTCATTTGGGCTAGTGGTGAGGTATCCTCATAGGTTCCTCGTGGAGCCTGAGAGGTACACTGGAAACCACAAAGTCATACATGCGGAGCAGGTGAGAAGGATCGCATGCCTACCCCACCAGATCTAATATAGGCCAACAGCCTCAGGCTATCACACATACTAGATCCACACATGTAGGCTGAATACAGACATCATCAGCTGCCGGGACCAATCTCTCCACTGCTGCACTCTGCAGATAGCTGGTGCAAGAGAGGGGTCCTCACTAGGCTTGCAGGGCTGCTTCCTATTTGGGTGGGAGGGACCATGCTGCTTATGAACCAATGCCTGTTGAGCAACCACCTAAGACTGGGAAATAAGTAGCCAGGTCCCTCCCTCACTTCAAGTGGGAAATCAATGGGCCTGTGAATTATCTAGCCCCCCAGTCCCTACCAAGCATGGGAGACAAATCCCACCTGAGGCTACCTTTCCTAACCCTTCTTAGAAAAACTTTCCCACCTTTCTCACACTGCAGCTCATTCTCTTACCATACAATCAGGGCCACACATATGTATCAGTATCACAGATATTCCAATAGTTGGATACAGTGTGCACATAAATCAGAGTCCCTAAACAATGGCACTGTATGAACAGGACCAGATCTTAGTTAAGAGTCAAAGTTTCAGCTCTGTTAAATAGTAGGGTTGGCTAACATTTCCAGCATATAAGGAAAGCTATGTCCTTTGGTGATATCAGGATGGTCATCTGGATCCTTGGTACCATTTTTCATGGGTCATCACCAAAGTACCACCCAAGATCAACCCCTCATATCCTTAGAGTATGGAGGGAGCAGGTAGGTAGGTTCCTGTGCCCAACTGTGTGTACCATGGGGCTGAGACTGCAATAACCAACTGGCTCTAGTTCCTTTTCAAGTAGCAGTCTGATGGTCCTTGACAAGTCTCTTTTTTCCCATTGTATGGAAAGCAGAAAGAAATGCTTCTTTTTCTTATTGAAACACAAGCAAGAGTTTATAGGAATGATTTTCCAAGCCTGAGAGATAACAGATGCTTGGGTCACAAATCTGATATAGAGTCTGTAGGATAAAGTCCAGCCATTATAGAATGGCTTATAGAGTCTGTAGGATGAAGCCCAGGAATTATGGAATGGTTCTCCCACTGCAGCCTTACCTTCACTTTGCTGTTCCTAGAACAGTGAAGGACAAAAACCAGATAGATCTTAAACAGAGCCATAGAAATAACACTCTTGTCCTGAGACCATTCCCCAGGCCATAAGAATTCACACCACTAACTTTGTACTACAGAGTTCGTATCACCTACTCTGGAAAGTGTCCCAGTGCAGGCCCTAGAAGATTCCTGAGTGAAGATGAGGCAGAGGCTCAAAGACTCCCAGAGCCCAAAGTTGGACACTGTTCAGCCAGACAAGCCATTTATCTGGAAGTGATAACCATTCAGTGTCTGAAGAGGCACCTCTGTATTGAAGGACATGACTAATGGTAGCAGCCCGAATGAGTACTGGGTGATTTAGGGACAGGATTCTCCTTTCTCCTTCATCTAAAGGAAAGTTAAGATTCCCGGAGCTCATGGGTGTGATGAGGACAAGGGGTAAGGATGTCAGAGATGAGGACAAGGGTAAGGATGTCAGAGATCTTGGAGACTGAAAAAGGAGATGGAATTGGATACATTTTTGTTGGTGGTGATGGTGGTGGTGGTGATGGGTTTTTGTTTTGTTTTGGGTTTTTTTTGGGGGGGGAGTTGTTTTGGTTTTTTGAGACAGGGTTTTTCTGTATAGCCCTGGCTGTTGTGGAACTCACCCTGTAGATAAAGCAGGTTAGCCTTGAACTCAGAAATCTGCCTGCCTCTATTTCCCAAGTGCTGGGATTAAAAGCATGCACCACTACCACCCAACAGAATTGGATATTCTTAAGACTCGTACCACTCAGAGCCAGTAGCCTGTTATTAAATAAGAAAAGGCCTTCCTACATACTAAAAAATAACCAGTGATTTCCTTCTTTCTCCTGAGAGCCGAAAGACTTTAAGATATAGGAAGAATAGAGAAAGTCCTGGGCCTGAAACTAGAGCACTCTATTATGCTGCTCCATACAGTGCTCAACTGGTACATGTAACTGACCTGAGTACATGCCTATGTACAGAGGCCCAGCACAAGAACCCACAGCTCTACACACTTAGACCATGGATGCAAGGGAAAGAAGAAAAGTCTTATGAAAATCTGTGCCAATCAGGATAAATGGGGCAAATGGTCTGACCTCCTCTTCAGGTGTCCTATAAACACTAGGCCTGCAGTTTGCAAGGGACCAGCAGTTCAGGAAGACACGAATTCCTCTAAGTCCCAGGCATAGGCTTCAAATTGTCCATAAGGTGGGGTCTGTATAGCACTAACAAAATGGAAAAAGAAATATTGGTTGTAGCTGGAAGGCAGAGCACTTGCCTAGCATGCCCAATATCAGAAACAGGGGCTGGGGATGGAGGGAAAAAAATAACTGTTCATTGATGGTTTTGTTTGTCAACATTGACAGTGGAGAGAGAGAGAATGGAACTAGAACCTTGCACCAGGTTGCATACAAATCCCAGCAGACCCCAGAACCAATGAAGGGAACTGGGTTGAAAGGCATCCTCTAGAATGTGAAAGGTGGGGTTTACCATGTATGAGCCATCACTCAGGTCGAGGCTACAGAGAACTGGTTGGGAGCATGTGGGTCCCACACTACCATCCTTGTGAGCTGGTCTACAGCAATGGGGCTTCTGCACCTTGGCCCAGGTCTTGGAGGCTGAGGGCCTGGCCTATCCTAACCTAACCTAACCTAATCTAACCTAACCTAACCTAACCTAACCTAATCTAACCTCCTCTTCCCACCTTCTCAGAACCGTGGACGACTGGCTGACAAGAGAACAGTCACTTTGCCCCCTACACATGCCCTAAAGAAAGAAAGAACACCCAGTTTCTCAGCCAGTGATGGTGATAGTGATGGAAGTGGCCCAGCCTGTGGACAGCAGCTGAGCCTGAAGCAAGAGGATGATCCACATATCCATATCATGAAGAGAAGGTACTTGATCCATGGCCAGGGCAGGAGGCTACTGTAGGGGGTGAGGCATCAAGGGTCTGCAAACACTGTGAGCAGCAAATTCAGTCAGAAATCTTTCTTGACATGTCATCCAGGCACTTTATGTCTGTGCAAAGGTCACTCTTAGGGTTATGGTTGGTGGCAGTAGGGCCTAGAGGGTGTGGATGCTCCAAGTCTGCCTCAGGTGGCTGCTCTGAGGTTTCTCCTTGTGGGCACACACTGGGTGAAGCAGTTCTAACAACTAGATTTAGTACAGTAAGTGCAGTGCAGAGACCCAGGCAAGGCTACTTTGGGTACCCAGAGTGAAGTGAGGTCAGGACTGTTGTCAACCAGAAGCTGACTCTAGCCTGGCCAGTGAGAGCTGCAGCGCATTTAACTTGGCATGGGGCACTGCCCTAACCACTGGTTCAGCAGCTAGAAACAGATTCATGTACACCCTTCCGTGCAGGTGTATTTCTAGAGCCCTGATGACCCTCTGTTTTCCCCTTTTAGAGTCCACACCCACTGGGATGTCAATATTTCCTTCAGAGAAACATCCTGCAGGTAGGAGTTCAAATTTGTGAGACATCTACTCACACATTGCAGGCAACAGAGAGTTTTATTGCTTTGCTTCCCCTTGGGCCTGCTTATTAGTTCTACACTGCCTGCCTTTTCTCCCTCCTCTGCCTATGGACCCCTTTCTTATTCATTATCTTAGCTAATATGAGCCAATGTGACCTGAGTATCCACCAAGTTTTCTATGTCTTTTTGCACAATCTGGAAGGAAGGTAAAAAGATCCTACCTATACTGTCCCTAATGGAACTGTACATTTGTATTCACCTGCTCAAAGACCAAGGCTGTAATATTCTTGGATATCCCTCCCAGAGATAGGCCAGGAGATGAGAATGGTGGTGTATGAGTGATATCTTGAAGGACATATGAGAATTCACTGGGGCAAAGGGTGTGTGCAAAGCTGTGTTAGAATGGAGGAAGAGGCAGTAATGGCGCACTCAGAAGGCAGATGCAGCTAGAACACTGTGAGTTTGAGGACAGTCTGGGCTACAGAGTGGGTTCAAGGACAGCCAGACTGCACAGAGAGACCCTGTCTAAAACAAAGGAATGAAGGAAGAAAGGGAGAGAGGGAAGAAAGGGAGAGAGGGAAGGAAGGAGGGAGGGAGGGAGGGAGAAAGGGAGGGAGGGAAGGAAGGAGGGAGGAACAGAAGGAGGGAGGGAGGGAGGGAGGGAGGGAGGGAGGGGGGGAGGGAGGGAGGGAGGGAGGGAGAAGATATAAGCCACAGGTCTGGCCAGGTGGAGGCTAAAGACCTGGGCCTTGAATGCTGGACATGTTGGGTTTTGTCCTCAAGAGAGAAGGCACAGAGAGCTCTCCACCAAGGAAGTGTGGAGCTCCTGCCTATCAGGTCAGGTGTTTTCTTGGGACTACATGGATTCATGATATGGAAGCATGGTGGAGGCTGCAAATGCAGGATGTAGCAAAGAGATAAAAATGAAATCACCAGGTAAGGAAGCTGGAGTGTTGAAAAGATCCAGTCAGTCTCCCAGTTCTTGAGGGAGAAGTCTGTAAGCATGTTCAACTGTAGCTTATGCATAGTGGTGTCTAGTCTTATTCCAGGGTCTACAGGGGAATACAACAGGAAAAGTCCATCAGGAAGAGACTAGCTTCCTCTGATCAAAACCATATTTGAGGTGTCTGTCTTGGCTTCTTGTCAGATGTGTTATTATTTGTGTGATTGACAATACCTGCATCCTGGGGTTGAATTAACATAAAAACATCTTTAAACTTATTTCTACCACATTTTGGAGTTGCAAGCTCAACTGGTCATTTTAATGAGCCATTATGAACACTTATGACATTTTATGAGCCTTTTACTTTACATGGTATATGATAAATGTGTTAGCAAGGGTAGTAGGGAAGCTGGTGCTTCCACATGAGCAGTTCTGACCTCCGATGGCCCTCCCCACATTCACCAGGCTTTAGTGAGGATGTGCCCATGAAGGTTTGTCACAGTGTCAACAGCTGTAGTCTGGTACCCCTCAAGAAGCCCTTAGTCCTAAGAGCCAGAATTATAACAAAATAAGGGAAGAAAACAGCAGGCCAAGAGCTACTGACAGCCTTCAGCTTGCTTACTGGTGGGTCTAGTGTCTGGAAAGGAAGGTCTGCAGGTGGCCAAGACTAGTAGCTGCTTTGTGCTACCTCCACCTGACTCTGTTCTGCCTTGTTGGCCTGCTTACTCTTTCTCCAACAGAACAGGGTGGAGACCTCAGAAGGCATGATAAACCAATCTTTTTCTCTTTCTGGCTCTTCCATGACCATCCATCTCTTCATTCATGCCTCAACCTCCTGAGATAGTCCGGGCTTGGTCCATGTAACATGTGGTAGGGTGCAGTGGGATGCAGAGGGAGCATTGTAGCTTCAAGAACCCAATGCCATGATGCTAAGGGCATAATTAATGTATCTTCAGACACATATATGTGGAATTTTTTCAGACTTATATAAAATCAGCATAATCTTTTTCAATGAATGACCAAGCTATAGGAACAGGTTTTCAGAACTGGGTCACCATTGGGCCCATAGAACAAACTACCAAGGCAGAATGAGATGGATGGGGCAGATGGATGCCCCAAGTTCAAGTCCTGTTTGACCAGGTATCACATGGAATCATGTTATCCAGTGCCTAGTGACTCTGATGTCACCAGGCTTTTCCAGATACGGGTTCAGGTAGGAGACCTCACTTTTTTTCTGTGGGCCAGGCTGTGTTCACAGAGAACAGACTTTCTGCCCCTCCTCCCTGGAGAAACTGCTTCACCTCCTAACCAGAAGGAGATCCCCATCAGAGCCACTCTGAAGCTACTGCAGCCTGTGCCTAGTGCCTAGTTAGCCCACAACTCCCTCATGCTGAGATAGCATTTCTCTCTGACACCCTGACACTGATGAGGATGCAGGGGATGAGTCTCATACCAATTAATCCTATAAAGTACTTATACCCCCACCTGCCCTCTGGGCCTGTAGTGCTGGGGTGGGGAGAACACCACATCTGGGCCTCTAGGCTGGGCCCCTCTGGGTGTCTGCTGATGAAACTTATCTGCTTAGGTGCCAGCCCTGGATTAGCCCAGCTCCAGTCACCCTGGCAGGGGCTGGAAGCTATTTAATGAGGTTTAGAGTTGACTCCCAGGTCACTTCATAGACACTCTGCCAGAATCCAAGGCTGCTCTGTCACAGGTGGGCCACGGAGGGCATGTGCTGAGTGCTGGGCACCACTGTTCCTGCCCTGGCTTTGGCTTCCCGTTTCTCCTTTCGCTACTGATGTGGGTGTGCTTACAGAACTTCAGGGTAAGGTATTCCCCATTTATACATCCTCTGCTCTATGGGGCTCTGTGGATGAGGATTCAGCTGACTCAGCAAGAAGAATCAATCAAACAAAGAGTTAAATGCTGTTATACCAAGCCAAAAGTGCCTGACTAGAAGTCTTGAACCCACCATGGATGGTGTGTCACCTGGGCCTTCTAACACTCTGTTAATGAACATGAGTCTTGTTAGCTAAAGAGCCCTGGTCAGAACTTCAGCATCCTCATTTTAAAGTTCTAAAAACTAGGAAATATTTGCCATGTTCTTGCTGCCAGAGCTGGCAGTATGTTTGGCAGCTTACCTACTCTGCAGGCTGCCCTCAAAGGCAGGGCAGGGCATACTTTTCTCTGCAAAGAATAGCTGGAGGGGCTGCCTTAGAACTGTAATTGGGTCTAAGTGCCAGGTCCTGGCTTCTCTTTGGTCTGTTTAGTAGGCATGTGCATGTGCATGTGCTCTGTCAGAGCTGTGCACCTGGCTTTGCATACTGTCCATGAGACATGCACCTTCATGCTGACTGTGTGCCAGACTCCCAACCCATGAGACAGATCATGGCTTGGCCTGTCTTGCTCTGCTGCAGCCAGGACAACAACCTCCCCACCCTTATATCCAGTGTACATCGAAGCCGCTGCCTCGTTATGCCTGAGCATCCAAGACACTGTGACTTCCAGAGAGGCAACGTGGAGATTGGCCTTGGACCTGGAGGTGAGGAATCCAAGAGATATCAAGGGTGAAGTGAGACTATGGAGCCACAGCTATCCTGACTAAAGACAGCTTACTGTGCTCCCCAAGTCTCTGATCAGCAGTTCTGGACTCTGAGCACTTTGGCTAGCAGCCAGAGGCCAGAAGAACAGGGGGGAGGTGTGAGGCTGCCTTTCCCCTGGGGCTACATGTGATGGTAATTGTGTTAATCCCAGCCAGCCAGGCAGACAGGGCTGCAACGGAGGCTGCTCCTAGGCTTTTGCTAGAGTGGGTTTAGCATGTCTGAGATCTACCACTCTTTTCTGAAAAGGACAGATATCATGTAAGCCTCTCCTAAGCTCAGAACTGCCCACTGCAGAATGGCTCATGTAGCAGAAGCACGTTCTGCCTCCCTGGGGTCCTGAACCTGAACAAAGTGTATACATTAGGGCTTCCAGGACTACCGAGGAAGCCACAGGAGTTCAGAAAGAGAGGCAACCTGGAGAGATCATAGCACTCCAGGGAAAAGCAGACCATAAGGCTTCAGGGCAAACCTGAGTTTCAGGGGCCTTGAGGGGCCTTTCTATCCTAGATGGGATGTTTCTGGTAGTGGCTGCAGTGTTTAGAAAGGCTGGGTGGGTGTGGTCCATCAGAGTGGACATCCTTGTCAAAGCCCCATGTGCTTGAAAGGCTTTGTGGGCTGGTAGGGGACTGCTTCTGGAACAGTTAAGGACCTGATGGAGGCCCAGCCTGAGGGAAGCAGCTGAGCAAGCAGCTGATAAAATCTAATTGCCCCATTGATTGGGTAGAGCCAAGGGAGACTGTAATGATTGAGATATTCTGAGATCACAGGCCCTCCCCCTGTACCTGCTCATGGAGAGACCTCCCCTTGGGGGCACAAGTGTGTGTGTGTGTGTGTGTGTGTGTGTGTACTTCCTCCCAGAGCCATGACGCTTGTTGTGGTGTCTGTGTACACACACATACACACACACACACACAGGTTTCTCTGTGATGTTTAGTCGTCTAT
The DNA here is from genome assembly GCA_030674055.1 of Rhabdomys pumilio. NCBI lineage: Eukaryota > Metazoa > Chordata > Mammalia > Rodentia > Muridae > Rhabdomys > Rhabdomys pumilio. The sequence goes on from JANHMN010000004.1 coordinate 35,291, forward strand.
CTGGCTACTCCTCCCTTTGCACTGCATGCAGAGGTTCATACTATGCATAACTATGGGAGTGTGTATTGTGCCCACGTTTCACATATGCATTCTTTTAAGGTCTTGTCCCTACTTTCTAGGGGCTTTCTTTCAGTTCTTGTAGGTGCTCATTCCTCCACTGTACCACTGTTCCCTGGACCAGAAAGAACTATAGGGTTTGCCACAGATTTTATGATTTTGTGCATCTTCCTATTACACATCAGGCAGTTACAGTGACTGCCGAATGTTAGCAGCACCTTGGTGTGCTGGGAGTGAATGTGGCTTAAGTCTGCCACAGTACTGAGTCTTATCTGAGGTGATTCCATGATCTTCTCCACCAGACTGTTACCCGAACTCCAGGAATAGAAAGATTCTCTGACTCCCCCCCCTCCCTCTCCCTCTCCTTTGGGGGTAGCCACTTTTAAAGTGGGCACAGACTGCTATGAAAAGAGCCCTTCCCTAATCCTTAAAGGGATCTGTGGGTTGGAACAAGGACAACAGGCATAGAGTAAATGCAACCAGGTCACACAGACCTAAGGGACCCTCCTTCCTGTCTAGATCAGCTGCTGCCCCTTCTACCCACTGGTCTCTGATACACTATTGGTGGCCCCAAGTGAAGCCAGATACCCATCATCTGTCTGCTAGATCCATCTGCCTTAAGATATTATGGGTGGAACCCTTGTCCAGACAGTAGTTGCTGTCTCTTTCTCTGGGGCAGAGGCTGAGATGGCCTGCTAGACTAACAGCAGTGAGGTAGTTGAGATCAATAAGTTATTAGCACCATTCTGTCAGCCATAACGTGGAGATTGATCAGCGTTTTTGCTGCCACACTTCCCCAATCTGATAAAAAAAAAAGACAGATAAGGAATTTTTTAAAAATGGAATCCAGTTCTGGTGCTGGTACTACCAACTTTGGGGGAGGGTGGGCACACATGTAGAAGCAGCTCTTACTGGGCATTATAGAGATTTTTAACAACCCACGGAATTGTTCCTCCACATCCCCCTAGCTGGTGAGGATAATGAGGGCAGAGACAGGACCTTACCTTGAAGCCATGATGGTATGGGCTGTTCAGCAAAGGCCCTAAGCCTCAGGGCAGGAGCTCAAGAGAAAGATGTGCAGCAGTGTTTAGGCCGGTCTGGAATTGGGTCAATTAATGTCTGAGGTTTGGCATGTGGAGGTATGATCTCTGGGGATATTGTAAGCAGAGGCTGGGCCTGGCCTCATAAAAACAGTACATATAGGCTGTCACTATGGGTTGAGTTGCTTAGGAGTCCCATCACGAGCTCAGGACCTGGATATGCAGGCAGGCAAATACCACCAAGGAGAGACACAAGGACTTCCTTTCTGAGTCACAAGTGTAGCAGAAAAGTTACTTGGGGAAAAACTTGAGCTTCTGGTGGCAGGTGTGTGAAGACCCAGAATGAAGTAGGTTGGGACTTTGAAGTATGCTTTCTGGACTTGCCTCCCCAACACCTGCACAGCAGCCAACCTTATCCTAGGAGGCAAAGGCAGGCCACTCAGTTCCCCCAAGGAGAGGCTAGGGAAGCACATGAACTTACAGGAGACTGGTGAAACACTGATGTGGAATTCACATTATTTCTATTTCCATGCCCCAAGGCCAGCATCAGGATTGCTTTGTGCCTTTACTATGCTCCACATCTACCTGTCATAATGTTCTCTAGCCTGGGACACCAAATCGGACAAAGTCTTTAACTGCCAAGGAGAACATAGTGGTGGTTGGTATTCCAAACTGAACAAAGACAGAGATGGCCTCTCCAAGCCATGAGGCACTGGATGGGGTTCACTCTATCCTCTACAGGTGACCTGTTGGGCAAGAGGCTGAGCTGCCCCTACATTACCAGTGACTGTTCTTCAGAGAAGAAGGCCCGAAGCAAGGCCCCCCAAGGTGAAAGCCCAACTCAGGAAAGGGAGGCATGTCATAGGAAAGGGGAGGGAGCAATGAGTTCCTGTGTCCTGTAGGGCTCCCCAGACCTTGGGTGGATTCCATAAGAGAGGAGGCCTTGACGGTCCCCTTGTGCTCTGTCCAACAGAGACTTTGCTGCTTCCAGAGCTGGAGTCTACAATGGCCCCTGAGGACCACTACCATCAGCTCATGTCAGCCCTGAGTGAGGCTGCTCCTTTTGAGGAAACGCAACATCTCTACCACTTGGGTATCCCCAGCCACGGTATGTGCCACTCCCACCCCCAGCACTCCAACTTCCAGTGTGACAACTGTTACCTTTCCATCCTGTGTACTAAGCTTACCCCAAGAAAAGGATCTGGATGCTTGGAGGTCAACACCAAGACCAGTATTGGATACATAGAAGGGCTTCCAGATAGTGATACAGCCTAACTGTCTCACTGTTCTCAGTCCTCTACTGTTCATCCCTGAGGAGAGCCCAGGTGAGGGTGGGACAGATTTTGTTCACTTATTCTTTGTTGAAGAGATGTGGACTCTGGCCTATGCTAGGTTCTCTTCACTCCCAGAGCAGTCAGTGTAATACCATGAATCTGTGGTCATGTTGATATTCTGTCAAGACTTTACAGGATTTTGTTGTTATATGGGGAGGAGGACATGGTGGAAATAGGAGCCTGTGTCACAGTGGGGATGTGACCACTAGTGCCCCAGGTTGCTTGAGGGAAGGCAAGCCTTGAGGCACTATCCTTGCTACCTAGGAATTGAGAAACACCCTGTGCAGCTACTGCACTGGGGAAATCTTGTCTTTTCTGGCAGAAGTGGCTGGGGGCTGAGGGAAGGTAATAAGATTTCTGATTCTTGCAGAAGGCACTGTCCCCTAGGACAGCTCAGGCACCAAGAGCCTGAATAATTCACTAAATGTTAATAATTTAAAAATCTTTCTTTTTAATTGCTTACCCAGCTCTGCTGGCCTGTGCAGGAAACTGTCCAAGCAAACTGGTTGTCAGTCACCATTGCATGGCGCATGACTGGGGTGGACTGGGCTTATTAGGCTCTGGGGTTTGGCTTCAAGCCCTAATTAGACCACCTCCCCCTTTCAGTTACTAATTTATAAACAGGCAGCAGCAGAGTGGTAGAGAAGTGGAGCTTAAGCTAAGGGAACTAAAGGGGCTAGGAGCCTCCTCTCTTCCTAAATGCAACGGGGGCACATATCACAACCATGTTGGATATGTGTGTTAACCGTGTGTTATTGCTAGTTAACGGTATCTGCTACTATAACCATGTATGCTTTGAGTTGCCTCCCAATCCATGGACTATTGTCCCACTCACCTACTTGCAATAACCCTACGCTCTTACACCTCTGACCTTGTGAAGGTTCAAATCAAATTAGCACCAATACTCTATATGCTGGAGCCCTTTTTTCCCAGCTCATTTTGGTTACCGGCTTTTTCATATTCCTTTCCAAGTTCACTTGCCTGGCTGCACCCTGTAGGTCCTATTGCAAACTGCCTTCCCTGCTGATTCTCCTCCAGCCTGTGACACAAAACTGGGCTTAGGACATGTGAGCGTCTCCTCCTCCCATGCTGTTCTTGCCTTCACTGGGTCAATGTCCTACTCACTAAAATAGAAAGGGGAAATCCTGGGGGAGCTTATCTGGGTCACTGCTATCACCTCCCTTCCCAGATCTGCTAAGGGTACGGCAGGAAGTGGCAACTGCAACACTGAGGGGTCCCAGTAGCTTGGAAGTACACCTGCCCTCATCTACAGCAGGCCATCGACGGAAGCAAGGCCTAGTTCAGCACCGGGAGGGAACAGTTCCAGCTGCTACCACATCCTTCTCTGAAAGGTACTAAGGTGTTTCAGCAAGGACCCATATTCTATGCCAGTTACTTGAGAAGGCCAATCCTTTCTTTCTCGAGTCCTCTCTCACATGTATGGATACTACATTCACCATGTTCGAGATCCACTATAGGAAACTCCTAAAACCACCTGTGCTGAGCAAAGACCCAAGAAAATATTTTGGGGGGGGGGGGGCAAAATATGCAAAAATGCCCACCCCTGGCAGGAATGCCAAGAGCCGTTACAATTCTCTTGTTGACCAACTCTACTATCCCAGTCTAGCAGAGGTGCCCTGAGAGAGCAGTGCCCTCCCCTCACAGGTGGTGGTGGTCATATGTTGAGGAAGGCAAGGAATTCCCACTAGCCAGAGGATTCAGAGTTAAAGACATACACCCCCTCCACCCCAACCCTGCTGTAGCTCCAGAGACATCAGAGATGTTCACAGTATAAACTGTCTCCATAGCAGACTAGTTAAGACAAGGAAAGCATTGGGTAGGGGCCCTAGGTTTCCCAGACACACCCTATCTCACCCCAACCTGCCACAGACTACAGCATCTGCCACATCTATGAATTGTGGCTAATTGCCGTCCTATGCCCCTCCCCTCACTGCTCAGGATGAGAGGTATCCCTCACCCCAGTAATTACTGATGCAATGTGGCCCACAGGGTCATCACCTCTGTGCTGACAGGGAGATTAATTGGTGCTGCCTGCTTGGACCAGGGTGTGTATATATACAAGCCGAAGCCATAATCAGCAAATCGACAACCACCCAAGGGGTCGGCAATTAGAGGAGTCAACAGGGGTGTACCCAGAGGCAATCAAAGGAAAGAGGGGGTGTGCACAGATGGAACCAGGCATGTGCTCACTATTCTGCTGTCCACAGGGAGCTGTCACAGCCACCCCCTTTGCTGTCACCCCAGAATGCCCCCCACATCACAATGGGCTCCCATCTCCGGCCTCCATTTTTGGGGATGCCCACAGCTCTGTGTCAGACCCCAGGTGAGAAAGTCGGGTATGTAAGCCCTTTGTGTCCCTATAAGGCTCTCTTTAGGTGCAGAAGGCAGCTAGATAAAAATAGTGCAGTGTCCAGCTTCAACAGCTTTTTTTCTATTCCAGGTTACAGCTTCTTATCCTCTGCCCAGGCTGAGATGTTAGCTCGGCAGCAGGAGCTTCTACGGAAGCAGAGCTTGGCTCGGTAAGCACCCGGAAGACCAGTGGGAGTACTTTTAAGCACGCCCAGGCTGACTCCCACCATCTGTCCTTTTGGTCCAGGCTGGAGATGTCTGAGTTACTTAGGCAGAAAGAACTGGGCAGTGCTCACCGGCCGCAACTACTGGCGCCAGAGGTGGCTTTGCATATCCCTGAGGGTTCCGACGAGCTCCAGCGACGTGGCTCCATGCTGGTTTTGAAACACAGCTCAGCACCACTACTGGCCCTGCCACCCCAGGGACCCCCAGGCCCAGGACCCCCTATCCCAGCCAAGGAGTCTGTCCGAAGCCAGTCCCAAAAGGGGAGTCTTGGTGCTGCCTCAGCCCAGCCCAGCGAACCTAAGGAGATGACAGGGGCTGGCCTCTGGGCTCAAGATGTCTCTGAGGAGCCATCCAAGGACTCAGATGGAGAGGACCCTGAGATAGCAGCTGCCAGGGAAGGGGCCTCTACTCCCAGCCAAGTCCCAACAGGAGGGACCAGAGCAGAAGGAAAGGGGCTTCTATCAGGGTCCACACTGGCCCCTCCACTGCCCCTGGGATTCTCCTGTGGGGCAGTCAGCCCCTACTTCCACACAGGTGAGCAACCCTAGTCACCCACTGATAGGGGGTTCCATGGGGAGAAAAATCCTTTGTCACTGAGCCAAGGACTTTAACCAATTAAGAGGTCAGCCAATGGGGAAGGAGGCAAAGAAACGTAAAAGCCCAAGCCCTAGTGACATCCTTTCTATCTCCAGGTACCATGGGGGGGCTCTTCACTGATGAGGAGACCACAGCCCCTGAGGACGTCAACAAGTGGACTGTAGATGACGTCTGCAACTTCGTGGGGGGCCTTTCTGGCTGTGGCGAGTATGCCAGGGTGAGGGGAGTGGCAGGTCCCTAGGGCTACTGGGCAATGTCCCAGTCTCTACATCCCACAAAAAAACAAACAAACAAACAAACAAACAAAAAAAAAACCAAAAACAAAAAACAAAACAAAACTTTTTTTTTTGCTGAATTATTTTTCCATGCAAGACATACAACTCTACTCTATGGGCCTAACTTGTCCCCAGGTATTCAGAGAACAAGGAATAGATGGAGAAACTTTGCCTCTACTGACAGAAGAGCACCTTCTGAACACCATGGGACTGAAGCTAGGGCCTGCCCTCAAGATCAGGGCACAAGTAAGTATGTCCAGTGCTTTCATTAGTCTAGAGAGGGCATAAGGATTCTTTGTACCTGGAACTGTTTTCCTTTGCCCTTTTACTTAGCAAGTATTTACCCAGCTTCATCTCTTTGTAGGTGGCCAAGCGCCTGGGCCGTGTCTTCTACATGGCCAGCTTCCCCGTGACCCTGCCGCTGCAGCCACCAAGCCTGCAAGCACCGGAGCTTAGCCCAGGACAGCAACCCCTGTCCCCAGCAACCACCACCTCCCCATATGAAGGGACCCACTTGCCCACAGGCCAAGCCTCACCCAAGCAGGAGAATGGGTCAGGGACTATAGCTCTGCTTCCAGGGGCCCCAGACCCTTCCCAGCTTCTCTAATGATCTAGCAGGCAACCATAATACTCCCTAATACCCAGTGAAATTGCCCACCCCACCCACAGGGTATTTCCCTCTTTTAGATGCAAAAATGCCAAGAGTATTTTTAAAAGAAAAACATACGGCTTAAGAAGAAAGTAACTGATTTACCTTCGAGGGGTAACTGCAGTGGTCTGCAAACAAACCAAAGACAGACAAGTGGAGAGGCCATGGAGCCACCCTCCCCACTCTGAACTGGGACAACTCTGCAGGTCAGGGTCAGCCTCCTGCCTGGGGCAGCAGAAGGCTCTGCAGAAACAGTTTCCTTTCAGGGTCAAAATGGCTCTTAGTATATTTGTTCTGTTGTGTTGTAACAATAAAATCCTGTTTAATGTCTACTGTCCTCTTGCTGCACAGTTGTCCTCAAGGCCTCCAGGAGCTGGCAGGAGGAGCTCAGTCTTCTTCTGAGAGCTGAAGATCCTCTAGCTCATCCTGTGGTCCCTGAGCCAGCTGCCACAGTTCACTCAGATCCACTCCTGTGTCTGTGTCTCCATCTACGTCTCCATCTACAGAGAAAGAAACAACTACATAAATTCTGCTAGATCATGAAAAAGCCAGCCTTAGAAGTTATTTACCCATCACTAATTACATCATTAATTAAATTTATCATCATGCTATATAGCTGGTTGCTAGAGAGTACACAGCAGCTGGCCTGGTATCCCAGGAAGGGGCATAAGCCTGGCTTAGAGCTGTGTTCCCATGGCCTTGCCTCCAGACAGACTCCAGGGCCAGTCTATTTCATAATAGAAACCACTTACCCTCTGAATTGCTGGTACCTTCTTCTTTATCTTCTTCCTCCTGATCATCTTCTTTCATTCCTCGGTGAGCTTCCAGGAGCCCAGGAACTCCTGCAAATGAAGAAACACACGCACACACAACTCCAGGTGCAATAACAAGGCAAGATGAGTAGCTACATAGGAGGGAAGGCTAGCCCAGTAGCCCTCTGGACATCCAACAGGGCCCTAGGTCTCAGCAGTGGCAAGGGGGCCACTAGCCCTTTCTGCCACCCATATAGAGGCCCCAGCATGGTGACGATTATCAATACTGAGTCCCCAGCTTAAACATAAGGGGCCAATGAATAGTATAAGAAACAGATCTAGAGGCTAGAGAAATGGCTCAGTGGTTTAAGGACCTGGGTTTGACTTCCAGTGCCCACATGGAGACTCTAACTCTAGTCTCAGGGAATCTGTGATACAGACATACATGTAGGCAAAACACAGACATAAAAATTAAAAACAACAAAACAGGTCTGCTCACTAACCAGACATGAATGCTCCAGACACACACAGCTCTTAACCACTCCCACGTAAGGCCTCACCTCTCTCAAAGAAGCCTGTGTTGTCCTCTCCCTCAGAACTGTCCAACTCAAACAGGTCTTTTAATTCTTTCCTATCTTCATCCTTCTTGTCTTCCACTTTACGCCTTTTGATCTCTGGGAAGTTCAGGTCTTCTAGCTTCAAGGACCAAAAACAGAACAAATAATGAGGGTAGGAAAAGGCCAAGAAAACTCAGTCCAGCACCCCCTCAGGTACCATCTATAGCAATACATGGGACCAGCTGCCTGGCAGGTAAGCAGCAATTTACAGGCTTCACTCAAACTCACCTTTCTTTTTTCCCTCTTGCTTTGTTTTCCTTTTCCAACTTCCCTCCCTCAGCCCTTCACAAATAACCTGCTTGACCACTTTCTACGAAGCCATCTTCACAGACCCCAGCCATACCCGCTCTTTGCCACTGATCTCCAGCTGGATCTCACGGTCCCTCAGCTTCTTCCAGTGGCTGTAGTATCTGGTGAGAGGGGTCCCCTCTTCACGGACCTGCTTCTCCCAAGCATCCTAAGGATTGGGTGAATTCAGGACCATGATCATCCTGGAAAACCCTTAAACATCCACCACACCCTAACTGTTGACCTCAGGCAGCACCATTCCAGTGCAGATGCCAAGTCTCAACCCACCACTGCCAGCTGGTCAGACACGCTGAAGGTCACTCTCTGTCGAAGGCTTCGGATATGTTCTGCGTTCTCTTGCACTTTCTCCAGCAGCTGGCGCACCTGCCGGCAGTAGTTAGCCACTTTGCACTCCCGGAGAAAAGATTTCAGCTGCAGAAAGGAAGGACTCAGTACAGGTCCAGTGACAGTTCCATTCCTCACCCCCCGAGTGGGTCGGAGCAGTAAAAAGCCATGTGACAATCACAAGGAGACACAAGCACCTGCTATCAATCTCTTAATTAGGTATCACAGGCATAAGACCTTGCTCATGTGCTTTACTTTGTGCTTGTCTGAGTGCTACTGTAGCAGCCTGAGAGCTGTGAGAAGTCATAAAACCTTATTTATTTATTTATTTATTTGCTATTTTTATTTTAACTGAAACACACCTGCTAACTCCTACTCTAGATCCACACATTCACATAACTAAAATGCTGGACCTAAAACTAAAAGCGTTCTGACTACCTGACATCATCAGCCAAGAGGACATAGGGGGAGGCCAATGCCACATTATGTAACCAACAGTGACAGAGCACATGTGCACAGCTATACATGTGATTTCTGCCTTCACACACACACCTGTGTCTATATGAGCTTGACTCAGGTATAGCTCAGGTATGAGCAACACCCCAACCCCAACAAGCCTATGAGTAATGGAGCTAAACCCTTACCAGTACCACAAAGGGACAGCACTAGTCTCCTCCTATGAGAAGGGCCTGAGATGGGAAATAGCTGAGCTGAGAGCAAGCAGAATCTTAGAAGGGATACAGAGAGAGTTGAAAAGAAGGAGAACTACATTTCACTACTAGGACCACCTAGGAAAACAAAATGGGCACCAGACCAACCCAGGCTTTAGACTTCCATAATCTATGGTAGGCTGCAGACAGCCTGGGTAGGGGTCTGTAAATTCTTGAGACCCTGATTAAGTTACCCAGACCTGACCCAACTTTGTCAGTGGCTGATAATCCTTTACAAGTTAATCCCACAGTCTCCAAAGAAAAGCTCCTCAAGCCACCCAGGCAAATGATCACTCTCTCCCTGCACTGGCACCAATGACTCTGGTAGCCAGATAGTTGGATAAACATGGTGTCGCTACTGGTCTTCTAGGACTAGAACATAAGGGGAAAACAAACCTACTAGAAGACTGTCCAAGTTAGCCACAAAGAGGATGCCAAGGTCTGGCCAGAGAAAGGAAGTCAGGTGTTGAGCACATACCTGTAAAACAGTAGGCAGCACCAACTCTGGGAAAGCGATGCTATGGGCCTGGCTGTGCAGGTATTCCAGAATAAGGTCATATAGCTGTTCCAGCAGGCCATCCTAAGGGGGCAGGCCCAAATTCATTAGATGATGAAGCCCAGTAGCCCATGACCTTATGTTTCACCCCAATTCTACTCAATCTCCAAGACCAGGGCTATAAAACAGCACTCACAACCTCCAAGCCACACCCAGCTTCACAGGGACTGAGATTAAGGAGTCATTGGTCTATGACTACAAAAACCTCAATCTCAGCATTTGAGAGGTGAATCTCTATGAGTTTAAGGCAAGACTGATCTATATGGCAAGTTCCAGGGCAGCAAGGGCTACATAATAGCCAGAGAGATCTGGTCTCAAAAGAAACCACAAATGCTGTACAAAAGAATCCCTCCCTTGCCTGAAGTCCTAGTGAACCAAGTAAAACATAGCCCCAGGCTTTTCCCAGAAGGCCTTGAGGTTAGCCTCACCCGGTATGCTTTCTCCTGCAGGTTGGTGCTGGACAGCTTCAAGATCACAGAGAAGTTGATGGGCTTAGAGCTCATGCGGCCTGGCCGCCTATTGAAGTCCACCTGTTGGAAAATCTACCCACAGAGTGTCAGCCCAACCCAAAGAGATCCCCCAAGACCAGGCTGTACAACTATAGACAGCTCAACACTAGAGATGCCTCCAGACCCTGTTCATCTTCCAGAGCCCTGAGCCCCTTGACAGATAACCATAAGAACTCCTGTATACACTTAACCATCTTTAGAGATAGTGGTTATATGAATCTGGGCCTCATGCATCCCAGGCACTGTGAATACAACCAGAAACAAAGAAATACAGAGAACAGAGAGACAAATCTCAGAAGAGAGACTATGTTTTCCATACCCCACAGACTTTGCAGGCTATATAGTTTGGCCTTCCTTAGAAAAGAGGAAAATAGGAGCCTAGCCTAACCTCTTGGTCCAAGGATGCCTCCCCAACTACTAGGAGACCCCACACACAGAACAGGTAAACCAAGAAGGCACAAGGTACATGCAGAAGCATAGAGAGGGAAGGTTCTATAGGAAAGCCCTGATCAAAAAAAACCCCTTAGGTAACAGCATGTTGCTGGAAGCCGAACCAGCTACAATGATTAATAATAAATTGGGGGTAGGAAATGTTCTTTCTCTATCTAAGCAAAGGATGCTAACTAACATATAGAACTGATATCAATATCCCCCTTTATGCTACCCATAAATTAAAAGAAAGGGCAGTAACACTCTGTTAGCAGAGGGCTTGGTTTCAACCCTTGTGGTTCACAAGGGAATCTGGACCTGATGTGAAAAGTCCAAGGGCAGGTACAGTGAACCAAGGTAGAGGTCAGAATAAGGTCTATCTAGGAAAACAAGAAAGGTATCATAGTAAGTGTGAGACTTGGAGAGACTAAATGCAGATCTACAAGGACTGCAAAGACGAGGCCACAGGGCCATTGTTAGAAGTTAGCACTGGCAAAGAAGGAAGTGTGGTTTCCAAAAGACATTTCTAAGTCTAACCCAAGTTGTGCCTAGCACAGTCACCTCGAGAATGAAGGGTAGAACAGGGATGAAGGTGCCGATGGTCTGGGACAGCAATGTCAGGGCACGTACACAATGCATGCGCAACGGATAAAAGCGGGCAGTGGGCAACAACCTGGAGAAAGAAGGAGCAGAATCTAGTCAGGTAGCCAGGCCCAAACATCAGCGTTAGCTGCCCACTGCCTGACTCCTCCCCATTCACAAGCAACAACTACAAGAGGTCCTAGTCATTCCTACAGGTGAGTACTCATAGCACCCATGGGGAATAGTAATTTAAATAGTCATCAAAATCAACAGGGACAACCAACACTGCCCCACCACTCAGCTGCAGGGCTGAAGACACCCATCCAGCTTTAGCTTAGTTTCATCCACTCCTGCCTCCTTTCCTCTCCACTCACTGCTTGTATGCAGCACATTCACAACATATCAAAAGCACTTAAAACTAGATCTGAATGCTCCCCAACTGCACAAGGCCCAAGCAGCTAACCTATTTACCCAAGTAGAGGCTCACTGCAAAGCCCAGCTGCCTGAAATCTATATATCCAGTTCATCCTCTCAGACCCTTCCTCAGAAACCACAGACACAAAAACTAATATTTAAGGTGTGTCTACCCGAGAAAATTCTTTGTACAACGTAGTTTACAGAAGCTAACAGATCAGAAACTTCTGCCCTATACCAAGAGTATTGCCAAGTATCCCAAGGAACTTACTGTCCCCAACCCCCAAGATAATCTAACATAGCCCTGTCCTTGAACTCACTTGATACAGCCAATGATGATCTGTGAGAGAGGGTAGAGCAAGGGCTGCAGGACCTCACTGGAACCAAGGGAACTCAGGACTCGACACCATAGATAGAGGCAGTGCACATACTGCCAGTTGTACACAGACTGGTATGTCTCCTGGTGAGAGTGAAATCCACATTTCACTCTCTAAGGCCCATTCTTCCCTGCCAGAATCACCCAAAGCCTCCCTCCAGAGCGCTAAGCAGTCTTCTCTATTAAAAAATAGCTTCTAACATGCCTTAAGGTGGGGCTACTGACTTCGAAGGGTCTGACCATGTACCTTCTTGCCTGTGGTCATAGCATTACGCAGGTGGACTGCAAGCTGTCGAATGTAGAGGAAGGCATGCTGATAGGAGATGCTGGGGTCCAAGGCAAGCAGTTCAGTCAGTGTCCGTTGCATGAAGCTTATGAGGGGGAGGGTACTGGGAGAGGTGAACTTGCAGTTTCTCACATACATGATGTACATTTGCTGACAGACAAACCAAAGTTAAGAGCCAACTGAGCAACCACTGTTCAGTTCCAAGCCACCTGCCAACACCTAGGACTTTCCATGAGAACTGCTGACCCAAACTCAGCTGCAGACTCAATTCTTTTTTTCTTTTTTTTTTTTTAAGACAGGGTTTCTCTGTGTAGCCCTGGCTGTCCTTGAACTCACTCTGTAGACCAGGCTGGCCTTGAACCCAGAAATCCGCCTGCCTCTGCCTCCCAAGTGCTGGGATTAAAGGCGTGCACCACCACCGCCCGGCCCAGACTCAATTCTTAAATGGTTCCCAGCACTCAAGGACTCTGATGTTTCTCAGCCTACACACTTGTACCCACCAGCCTCAAGGCAATAATCTAAGATATGCAGAAGAGAGGAAGGTGAATGGTAAGGGAGGGTAAGATGAGGAATAGGCAAGGACAGGGCTGAATGCCTAGAAAGGAAATAGAGGAAATGGTGTGCTTCATGCTGAGTCTGCACAGTGGGACTCCAGGTGATGCCACCCCAAGCTTGGAGCTGGACAGTGGGGTCTGATCTTGGTTGTGGCCTCAGACATGTTCCTATTTTCTAGGTATAACATTCTCATCCCAAGGGGAAAAGAGCTCCCTCCCACCACTATCACCAATGCCCAGAAGACCATGAATCCCTGTTCCCATCACAACCCTATTTTCTTGGTAAGAAAACTGTGATTAGAATTTAGCATCAAGTCCCAGTAAGTACCATCAACCACAAAGGCTGTCTGCTAGGCACTCATGCTGATTCCCAACACAGACCTTAATGAACAAGATTCACACTACCTTCAAGATTGGACCAAGGAAGGATTCCTTCTTGTGCCGGCAGACTCTGATGAGTACCAGGAAGGCCAGGACCCGCAGAGATTCTTCACCTGTGCTCCACAGAACTACCATCCTCTGAGAAAAAGATACATCACTGCCTTTCCTGGCCTAGAACCTTCCATGGCTAGCAGGCATGCCTCAGTGGAGCACATTACTAAGCAATGCTGCCCTGAAAGGACAGAGGGCTATCTGAGACTGGGACCCTTGGTGGGGTGGAGGACACAGCAGGAGCACAACAAGTATAGGCACAAATGCTGCCTCTGTCCTAGCCAGGAGTAGGACAAAAAAGGTAGCCACATGCACTCCTAGCTACACCAACACAGCAGAACAGGCGAACATACCTTGAGCAACATTCGGCACTGCTTAGGGAAAGTCAGATAGTAAGGAACCAGGCTGCTGATATGCTGCAGGACAGCAGCAGACACCGTGGCTTCAGCTAGACAGGCTACCAGCTAAAGGAGAAGAGAAAGTCATTCAAGTCTGGGGTGTAAGAGAGCATCAGACTATCAGACATGACCAGGGCTCCTGGGATTCTTTACCCACCAGAACAGTACCTGTACAACTGCACTCAGGTATGTCTTGACATCCACACGGAGCTTCCCCCACAGTGGGCTACTAGACGGCAGCAGCGTCCTGCAGGGAGAACACCCACCTCATTCCTGAGATTCAGACACAAGTCCGTCAAGCACAAAGTCATATAACCTGACCCTATACACACAAAAGCCAAGGGGCTCCTTACAGCTGGTAGATGCAAAGGCTTACCAGGACCTTCTTGAGCGTAGCCCAGACTGACACGTGCAGGAAGGCAACACCTGTCCCTTGCACAGGCCACCAATTTGGCCAGAGTTCAGGCCAAACTGAACTCTAAAGTCTAAAGAGAACAACTGAACTCTAAAGTCCCAAAGTATCTTCCCTAGGACTTTCAGATAGATTTCTCTTCTGAATCCCTGTAGCTCCATCCATCCAAACTTGTAGACAGCATTCATGACCTATGGGGCCTAACCAGTCAACCCTTGCTGTTGCAGGCTGTGTGTCTTAGACCTGTACATGCCACATGCCATAAAAAATGCACTTATATACTCAGTTTTACCTAAATTTACCTAAACTCCAGACTCTTTAACTGCCAAATAGCTGAACACCTGGCAACAGCAACTAATTCCCTGTGAGTTTTACACCTTATTCCTTATGTCCCCACTTATTCCTTATTCCCCACTGTCTAATCTTCCAGGTATCTAAACCAACACATCTTGTCTGTGCAAAACCTCAGCATTGTATCCAACTCAGGGGCAACTCTGTTTCTAAAATCTATCCCTTCATGACAAGTGCTCCCCCAGAATCTGGGTGCATTAGCCATTGACTTGGGCTTCTGTCTAATCATCTGGCCTATTCTCTACCCTCTCCACTTGTTGGTTTCCTTGCCCTCTTCATTCTCTGCTGCCTCTGGATGGACACATCCTGTCAATGCATCAACCAACTGCTACCATCTCTCCTTCAGGTTGTGCTCTTCTGCATTTGCGACCTCAAGACACATGGGTATGTCTATTCTCAGCCCCACCACGATCCATCTGTATTTACTAGTTGTTCTCGGTGTTTAAGACTTTCTGTGACCTCCTCTACCTTAATGGCAAAACTCCTGTCCATCCCTTTACCTGTTGCTATCCTTTGGTGTCTTTCCAAACAGTAGCTTCTGAAGACAACCACAGAGGTCTCGAATGCAGAAAGTAACAAGAGCATTGAACACTGTAAGGAACAAAAGTGTCATTTACCTTTGTAGGGAACATAGGTGTCACATTGAAGCCTGACCCAGGTCCCCTGTCCCCAGCTCACCAGCACTATCTGTGACCTGGAACCTGCAAGTCTCAGCAGCTTCCTGGTCTCCTTGGGTGGTGGCTACAGATGCTCTGAACGCCTGTACAACTTCATGAAACAGCTTGGGAGTAAGGTGGTGCTGAAGAGGCAAGAGATCAAGATCACTAGAAGAGTACTGATGAGCCAACAACAAAATAGGTATTGAGCCCACTTGGATACGCAGAGCCTGTCTTAGGAGTCCCAGAAGAAAGGAGAGAGAATACTGTAGTACAAACCTGCTCCAGAAAGTACATGGGATTTCTCCCTTTTTACTTTCTTTCCTAAAGAAACCAATGTTAAAGCTAAGCATGATAGTTGATGTCTACTATGCCAGCACTGGGAAAGCAAAGGCAAGGAGACTACAGCAAGTTTTGAGGTCAAACTGTTCTACATAGAATTCAAGGTTAGCCACCAGGGTGATTTACATAGTGATCTCCTGTTGTAAAAAAGTCTCAAAACCTCTAAGTTAAGTGTGAAATTATTCAAAGGACACTGACTTCATTTCCCACTCCCCAGTGAACAAATAACGCTAAGTCTGACTATGGACCAAAAAGCTTATGTAGCAGAAATTTAATGTCCAAGTTTCTTTGGTGATAATCAGAAGTAGAGCCTTTGAAAAGTAGTCAAGATTACATGAAACAACAAGGTTCAGGACTCCATGGTGGCATTAACAGACTTATAAGACAGACACAGGGTTCAGGATACTGTGATTACATATACTAGAATATACAAGTCCTGGGCTTGATATCTAACAATTCAAAAGAGATATATCTGAACAAGTATAATACATAACACAAGGCTTTTACCAAAGACTATCACCATATGCTTGGACCTGCCATCCTCCAGCAATGTAAGTCAATTAAATTTCTTTGTTTTGTTTTTGGTTTTTCAAGACAGGGTTTCTCTGTATAGCCCTGGCTGTCCTGGAATTCACTTTGTAGACCAGGCTGGCCTCCAACTTAGAAATCCGCCTGCCTCTGCCTCCCAAGTGCTGGGATTAAAGGCGTGCGCCACCACCACCTGGCTAAATTTCTTTACAAATTACCTAGTTGGGGGCTGGAGAGATGGTTTGGCAGTTAACACTGACTTTCAGATGATCCAGGTTTGATTCCCAGCACCTACATGGTGGCTCACAGCCATTTGCTAACTATGAACGTACATACGGTACATCAACATATATGCAGGCAAAACACACATATACATAAGTAAAAACACAAACAAATAAAATAGCATATACAGCACCTTTGACATTGTTTCAACACAACCAATAAAAAGACAACAACAAAAAACAAATTACCCAGTCTGTGATATTTTGATAACAAAATGAAAGGAAACAAACTACACCTACTCCACAATGGCCAGGACCCTGATAGAGAGAGTGAGAAGGAAGTAGGCAGGACTATATGCTACAAATAAGAACCCTAGCACTTAGAATATACTTCCCAGAAACAGTCTTTTCACCTACTGTCTCAGATACCTCAAATGAGGCAAGATCAGAGTCTCCAGCCTGTGGAGATCCAGCCACCCAACTGATACTGCTTCTCACCATGGCACTCTGCTTCCATCTCTCCACCATGGCAAGGGTCACAGGTACAGGCTCATTCTTCTTCCTCTGCAGTCCTCTGGGCAATGTGTCACTGTCCTCTCCTCCATCTTCCTCTGTTTCACTTGCTTCCTGTACAAGATACAAAAGGACAAAGCTGACACAGTGTATAGAAATCACTGGTGCCCCAATGCCCAGGTCTGCCAGGTTTCACCTCCAGCATGTCAGGCAGGGAGTGGAATTGCTCTTCTTCCTCCACAGAGCTGTCTGAGTCACTGAAGTCCAGTAGGCTCTGGTCATTCTCCTGCAGGAACTTGTAGAACTCAGGATCTCTGTCCTTTAGCCGAGAGAGCTGGTCTTTGTGCTCAGAAGCTCGCCCCTTATGCAGGCTGAGAAAACGGGTGTCAGTAAGGCCAGTGAAAAGCCAACATGGGAAGGAATTTTTTTGTCCTTCCAACAATTTGGTTGTTGCCTCAATGAAGCCATATTAGTATATTCCCTTCACTGTAGGACCAATGACCAAGCAGGAGGATTATCCAGAGGTAATCATCAGGCTCGTCTCTTTTCCATAATCACACATATAGAGCACCTTTGACATTGTTTCAACACAACCATTTCAAAGTCAGCCTAAGATCAGGGCACTCCCAGATCAGCTGTGCACCCACCATGCTTCACCCCATTGTTGTAACTGTTGTTAGCTCTCCTACAATAACACCTCCAAACCATGTGTGCACTTCCCCTCAAAACTCTCCATTTCCAACTTTGCAACTCTTCCAATCACAACAACCCTAGAGACCCTTTTGGATGTTACCTAACGTCAATTCACTGCTTAGTCCTGAGACATATTCCCATTTTACCAAAAGACTTTCTAGAACCAGGCCCCTTTATTGTCACTCTGACTTGCTACTTTCCTGAATCTGTTCTGCCACAGCCATGTTCTACTCCAATTCCTCAAAGGCTGCCTGCTTTTTCTTTGCATTTCTCGCTCAAACTGTCATCATTTAATATCAAGCCCCACACCCATCTCGGCATTCCCACCCTGAGACCTTATCTGCACTGGCAAACACGCCCTTCAGTATTTCCCTTCTACCCATAGTTACCTTTCCTCCAACAAACTCACTGGTTTATCCAGGACTAAGTGCTTTTCTTGGGGAAAAAAAAAAAAAAAAAAGGCCTTCTACACTATCTTCCAACTCACATCGGCCCAAAGTCTGCTAACCCACGGTTCTGTGTAGCAGCGTGAACTACTAGAAGTAGATCGCCGTGCGGCGGGGCCGGAGGGTGAAGGGAGGGACGGGCTCTCACCTGGGTGAGGTGCGCGTGCCCCGCTGCTCCCAGTTAGAGAAGGCTTTTCGCCCTTTTTTCTCTTTCGCCGCAGCCTCTTTGATGTCCTCCAACTCCGACTCGGATTCCGACTCAAAGCCCGAGGCCAAGAACTCATCAACTGTTAACTCTGCCAGTCGCCTGCAAGTTATATCAGGTCAAGACCTCTGCCAGCCCGCCAGCCACACTTAGAAACGTAAAGAGCCCCGGGAGCAAGCGCCTGCCGGGGTCCGGACGCCCACTTATTCAACTCACCTCCGGGGAGAGCGCGACACAGCCATGATGCTCAAAGCAGCATGCGCCGCACTTCCGGGCCCAGAATGCCCTGTGCCGCCAGACTTCCTCTCGTGAGCCCCGCCCGTCCTCTGCTGGTGGCTTTAGGGTTCTCAAGCCGTAGTGCCGGCGGTCCCCAGGCGGGAGGGTGCCTTCCTCATCTTGGCGCAGCAGGTGTGCTAAGTAGCGAGTTCCGCAAAAATTCACCAGTGCTCTCACAGCTCAAAGCCCTTCATAAAACACAGTAACAACCGTTCCCACAAGGGTGAAAATCCAAACAGCCCTGCCCAACACGCCCAGGGAAAAAACATCTTTTTAAAAAGAATAAAGGGCTGGCCGGACCGCACACCTTTTATCTCAGCACTCAGAGGCAGGAGAATCTCAGAGTCCGAAGCCAGTCTATACAGAGCTAATTCCAGAACAGCCACGACTACACAGAGACTCTCTCGAAAAACCAGATAAAGATAGATAGAAAGATAGATAGATAGATAGATAGATAGATAAACAGACAGACAGATGATAAATGGTAGGCAGGCAGACCGACCGACCGACCGACCAGGGGCTGGATAGAGATGGTTGGGACTTAAAAGCACTAGCTGCTCTTCCAGAGAACAGGGGGTCCAATTCCCAGTGTCCACCGGGTGGTTCATAGCTGGTGGTAACTTGAGTCCCAGGAGATCTGATGCTCTCTTCTGGTTTCAGTAGGCATACACGTGATTTATATAATACACAAATAGGCAAAACACCCATATACATAAAATAAAATGAAAAAAATTATTTTTTTAAGTCAAAGGACACCCAATTCCTTGGCGAGCCTGGGTGTGACAAGAATGCTGTATCCATGTCAATAGATAATGCGGCACCGCCGGGCGGTGGTGGCGCACGCCTTTAATCCCAGCACTTGGGAGGCAGAGGCAGGCGGATTTCTGAGTTCGAGGCTAGTCTGGGCTACCGAGTGAGTTCCAGGACAGCCAGGACTACACAGAGAAACCCTGTCTCGAAAAACCAAAAAAAAAAACAAACAAACAAACAAAAAAAACCAGCACCTCTCAGACCCTAGCAGCTCCCATCCACCTAATGCTCAAATCTGTATGTGTAGGAGCGCTGAGCCTTTCCACACGCTTGTTGAAAAGGAGGCCTGAGGATAAGACTTGAGGGCTAGCGTCCAGCTCGACCCTAGTGCTATGGAGCTTTGTCAGTCACAGCAAGATCTAGCAGGTGAGTACTGGGGTACTGGAACTTGAAGCTAACCTAGGCGCTAGGTTAGGTCTTCCTTGGAAGTGAGCGGGTCTGGGAGTGAGGGAAGCTGTCAGCGCAGCGCTGATCCGGTTGGGGGTGGGAGCAGGTCCTGCAACCTTGTGTGAAGCAGGGCGGGCGGCGCCGAGAAACAGGGGCTGCGGAGACCGGCGAGAGCCGCCGGAGTGGACAGAGTGCCCAGGCAGTCTTCTTACGGCCCGAATCAGTCAAATAGCGTTGCGCTGTCTGTCGCGGGTTTGGCGGCTGAAGTTATGCAGCCCCGTGGCGAGCGGCCTGCTGGCAGGACGCAGAGTCCAGAGCACAGTAGCCCCGGGCCCGGGCCTGAGGCGCCACCGCCGCCCCAGCCGCCGGCGTGAGTAGGATGGAGGGATGGAGGGAGGGATGGCGCCCTGCAAGAGGTGGTGCAGGGTCTCAGCCTTTTGGTCTTCCAGGCACTATTAAACAGATTTGCAGAATGGGGCAGAAGGAGCTGCTCCCAGCGCCTGGTGTGTGGGATCTGGGGATTCAGTTCAGAGGTACAGCGTTGGCCAACTTCTCTCCAGTGCTCACAATGAGTGCTGAGGACATGGCTCTCTGGGAAATGCCTGCTTCTCCTCGGGGCACAAGAAGAGGAGCTTGGAGACCTAGGAGAGGTAGTCAGTAGAGAAAGAGGGACAGGTGCCAGTTGAGAGTAGGTTTAAATTTATGAAAGAATATGCTCTGGCTCCAGCAAGGTTCCTTGACAGGAGAGAGAACTTGAGCCTTGGAAAGTGGCAGTGAGTGACAGGATGGACCTTGATGGGCTTTTGGTCCCTGAAGACTGAACTACTGGGAATAGATTGCAGCTGCCTTGGCTGTGCTGGGAGTTCTCAAAGGTGTATGAGTGACTCTCTACAGTGTATAAACACTGACCTAGTACTGCGGCCTGCAGCCCCGAGGCAGAGCGAGCTCGGCCCAGGCAGGCCCGTCCTGCAGCCCCGATGGAAGGTTCCATGCAGCTGTTGAGCAGAGAGGGTCACAGTGTGGCACACAACTCCAAACGGCACTACCATGATGCTTTTGTGGCTATGAGTCGCATGCGGCAGCGTGGCCTTCTGTGTGACATCGTCCTGCATGTGGCAGCCAAGGAGATCCGTGCTCATAAGGTGGTGTTGGCCTCCTGTAGCCCCTACTTCCACGCCATGTTCACAAGCAAGTACCATATACAACAGTCTGGGCAGCCCTAGGGGGGATCTCTGCAGATCTCCCAAGGCAGGCTGCCTAATCCATTGTCTTCACAGATGAGATGAGTGAGAGCCGCCAGACACATGTGACACTGCATGACATTGACCCGCAAGCCTTAGACCAGCTGGTACAGTTTGCATACACGGCTGAGATTGTGGTGGGCGAGGGCAACGTTCAGGTGAGGCATGCCATTCCCATACCCATGTTCCCTGAGATCTCCAGCCCAGATCTGTGTACCCTGACCTCCCCATGCTTCTCCTCAATATCCAGTTACTCTGTGTTCTTCTGGTCCCCTCCTGCCTCACCCATCTTCATTCCCCAGACTCTACTCCCAGCTGCCAGCCTTCTACAGTTGAATGGTGTTCGAGATGCCTGCTGCAAGTTCCTCCTGAGCCAGCTCGACCCTTCTAACTGCCTGGGCATTCGAGGATTTGCAGACACACACTCATGCAGTGACCTGCTCAAGGCAGCACACAGGTATGTGCTGCAACACTTCGTGGACGTGGCCAAGACTGAGGAGTTCATGCTGCTGCCACTGAAGCAGGTAACCACTGAAGCAGGTAACATGCCAGTCTGGGCCCAGCCCCCACCATGCATTGCCCCAGCCCAGACCCTAGCAGCCATTGTTCTGCAATCCTCATTTCAAGTTTCTGGTGCAAGTTTCACCCTATGATTCATTCCCTGGCCATCTCCTCCCAACCCTGTTTCCATCTTCTCATTTCACTCAATCATTTGTTTTAGATGCCTGTCTTTACAACATTCTAGAACCATAATTTCCCAGTCTCTGATTCTATGTACCCAAGACTACTCAGGACCTCGGACACCCCTGACCCCTCTACCCATTAGCACCACTACTGGAAACAAAATCTGTGAATCTTGACTCTGCTTGGTCCTTCACTCTAAGAACATTAAGAGTGTGTGTGTGTGTGTGTGTGTGTGTGTGTGTGTGTGTGCACATGCCCTGTCTGATACTCTCAGACAGGTTCAGGGATTTCTGGGCCCTCCCCTACCCAGATGTCAGGTCTGAGGACTTCTCACCCCCAGGTGCTGGAATTGGTCTCTAGTGATAGCCTGAACGTGCCCTCAGAGGAAGATGTGTATCGTGCAGTCCTGAGCTGGGTCAAACATGATGTAGACACTCGGAGGCAGCATGTACCAAGGGTGAGAACAAGTCCTGGGGCTCCCATGCTGTCTAGAAGGAATGCAGGTGGCTACGGTGTAAGCTTACTTCTTCCAGTCCTTAGCATTTTCCATTCAGGGACTCCTGTGGAGTAATACAGCCACCTGTCTCAAGAACCAATCATACAAGTGCTATAGGCACCTGAGTGGGTCTTAGCCCTGGGACAAGTATGCCCTAGGGTCTTGCCTTACGTGGCACCTCCTGCCCTAGCTGATGAAGTGTGTACGGCTGCCTCTGCTGAGTCGAGACTTCCTATTGGGCCACGTGGATGCTGAAAGCCTTGTGAGGCATCACCCTGACTGCAAGGATCTGCTCATTGAGGCCCTTAAGTTCCACCTGCTGCCTGAGCAGAGAGGTGTTCTGGGTACTAGCCGCACAAGACCTCGTCGCTGTGAGGGTGCTGGCCCAGTGCTCTTTGCTGTTGGTATGTTGAACCCTTTCTCCTTCCCGTTCTTGCCCTAGGCCATCTACCCCTACTCAGAATACAGACCCAACCCATGATATTTATGACCTGTGTGTCTCAAAGACCTTACGGTATGTGGCCCACTAGTGTTACCCAGTCTCTATCTTTTCCCATCCCTGGAGCCTTCATGTCTTTGTACTTGAGTCACACTAGAGTCCTCTGCCCAGCCTTCTTGAGCCCCTTTATTTATATTGTTACCCATATTCCAGGTGGTGGGAGCCTGTTTGCTATCCATGGAGACTGTGAAGCATATGACACTCGAACTGACCGCTGGCATGTGGTGGCCTCCATGTCTACACGTCGGGCTCGTGTAGGAGTTGCTGCTGTTGGGAACCGACTGTATGCTGTGGGCGGGTAAGCATAGAAGCTGGGCATGCAGGCTCAAAGGTTTGTCACATGCTTGCCAGGCCATCCTTAATCAGTAGTGGACTCTTCTCCTAGCTATGATGGAACCTCAGACCTGGCTACGGTGGAGTCCTATGACCCTGTGACAAACACATGGCAGCCCGAGGTCTCCATGGGCACAAGGCGAAGCTGCCTAGGTGTAGCTGCCCTGCATGGGCTCCTGTATGCAGCTGGTGGCTACGATGGGGCTTCCTGCCTCAACAGGTAGTAGTTTGGGTTAGGGCCCTAATAGCCTTACAGGGTTGGTTCAGCAGCAACAGATGAGGCTGGCTTGACTGTGAAGTCACATCTGGCTAAGAGAATGAGGTCCTGTCTAATCCAGGATATTGGGTTAGATATTGGGTTATAAAGGTTTCTTTAGCCTCGGGTCACAGCATCAGCAGGGCCTTGGCACCATTCTCCCTCTGGAGGGGCCCTCCCTCCAGCCCAAGCAGCCAGTAACCTGTACCCACCCAGCACACCTTGCTGTCTATTCATAGAGTCTGTGATGCCCAGTATTTCAGCCATAGCTTTGGGGAGATGTGGGGACCAATCCTGGGAAAGGATCACTTGACTGCTGTAATTGAACATCAGCATCGTTCTGGTGTCCACAGTGCTGAACGATATGACCCACTGACAGGAACATGGACATCCATTGCTGCCATGAGTACCCGGAGGCGATATGTGCGTGTGGCCACACTTGGTGGGTGACAGGACCTGTTTTCTGTGATACCTGCTTTCCTGCCTATCCCCTTCCCACCCACCCCCAAAACTCCTACACCCTGCAGGAGCTTCGTGGGTATATTGCCTTCCCACAGATGGGAACCTGTACGCCGTGGGTGGTTATGACAGCTCATCACACCTGGCCACCGTGGAGAAGTATGAGCCCCAGGTGCATAGCGCACCCCATCACAGTGTCCCTCTCTAAAGTGCTGGGTGGAATGGGCATAATCCCAGATCCTGGCCAACTGTGCCATCCAAGGGGTCTACTTTCTATATCCCGTCCCTGACCCTCAGATACCCAGCAAAAAGTAGATTCTATATGTTGGTAGAGGTGAGGTGCCCTTGTTGGGTCTGCTTCCAGCCTGTCCTTTTGTCTCTACAGGTGAATTCATGGACACCTGTGGCTTCCATGCTGAGCCGGCGAAGCTCAGCAGGAGTAGCAGTGCTGGAGGGTGCCCTGTATGTCGCAGGGGGCAATGATGGTACAAGCTGCCTCAACTCAGTGGAGAGATATAGCACCAAGGCTGGTGCCTGGGAGAGTGTGGCACCCATGAATATCCGCAGGTGTATAAGGCCAGGGGTGGGTGGTGAGTGGTTCTGCCACTACATCTGGTTTATTCCAGGAGTGTAGCTCCAGGGGTTGTGCTCACAGCACCTCAACAGTACAGCAGGTCCTTGGGTTCTTCCTGGGCATATGGGACTCCTTTTGTCGCCCTGTCCCTATGGTTCCTCCCTCTGCACCCCACTCATTTGTCCTGCTTCTTGGTTTACCCCTTGGGCTTACTCTTGCCTATCCAACTCCCCAGGAGCACACATGACCTGGTGGCCATGGACGGCTGGCTCTACGCTGTGGGGGGCAATGATGGCAGCTCCAGCCTCAACTCCATAGAGAAGTACAACCCGAGGACCAACAAGTGGGTGGCAGCATCCTGCATGTTCACAAGACGCAGCAGTGTGGGTGTGGCAGTGCTGGAGCTGCTCAACTTCCCACCACCTTCCTCACCCACGCTGTCTGTGTCCTCTACCAGCCTCTGACACATGTCAGACTGCACAGAGGCCCTGCAGCCTCCCACATGCCTTAAACCCTATGGGTGGCCCTACCACCTCTGTCTCCTCTACCAAGTGTTAGGGCAGATCACATACCCCACCAGAGATTTCCTGTTCTGTCTTGGTCTCTGTGTTCATTTGTCCTTGTTCATTTATTTGTGTGCTGTTTGTTTACTCATTTATTTATTGATTCACTATTTATTGATGGGTGAGAAGTGCTGCAGCTACCAGTTCACACATTTATTCTCGATTGTTAGCTATCCTGCATGTAGGGGACCAAGGAGCCCTCGGAGTGTTCTCTTACCTACCTCCCTTTGTGGAACAGAAGAGAATGCTGGGGGTGGACACTCACTGAAAGGATGAGCAACACAACTGGGCCTTGCAAACAGTAAGGGGCAGAGCAACTGTTGCAACAGGAGCAGAGACAAGGGCTTTCTAAGAAGACGCAGACCCCTGGCCAGCGCTTTGCACACAGCACTTATCCGTCTCTGCCAGGCACTGTCCCTGAAGGACACAAAGCAGATGTATTTCCTGTGTCTTGTGTATACAGTGTGATGTCTTTTCTGGGTCTTCTATGGAGCTGGGCACACAACATGCACTTAGATCCTACACAGCAATATGAGCCAACTTGAACAATAAACATGTTTCTTGGGCTCCATGGGCCTGAGGCTGAATGTCCATCTCTGGCCCCCTTTGTACCTTCTGCTTGAGGGCCTACAGCACATCTTTGACTCCTCTCTGGATAACAAGGTGAAGGTCTACAGGCAAGTGTGCAGCCAGACTCAAATGTTAATGTCTGGGGCTGCAAAATGGCACTTCTGCTTCCAAACAGAACAGAGACTGGTATATCTGTTGATCAACAGAGACTGGCTATCATCCTAGTCCTGAGGCTCCTATTATCTGGGACTATGGGGTAAATGAGGAAGATAGGCCCCTACTTTACATTACTGCCTTAGAAACCTGGGAGGCATGTGGCCTCTTTCTTGTATTTGATTAAGCTTTGGGAACCCTGACTTCAGTCTGGGTGAGGGTGAGAAAGAAGAGAAGCTGGGGGAGGGTTCTGGACTCCCTTTATATAAAGTTGCACTTCTTGAGCAGCTGAGAGTGAGCACACGCCCCCTACAGTCACCAATGACTCAGACAGCTGGGATTCATGTGGAAACAGGATGTGTGCACCCTGGCAGGGGAGGGGCAACTGGGAGGAAGAATCCCTGCCTCCATAGAACTCCAACATCTAGGCAACTTCAGTCTGAATTCAAGTGTCAGGGTGTATACAGACCGGGCCCATGTGTCCAGGTTTATACAGTGCTGAGATGAGGGCTCCTGATCCAATCAGGAAATACCTACCCTACCCCAAGGCTGACTGACTGCCTTGGGCCTAGAAAACCTGGGCTCTCACTGGAAGATTTCCCTCAGAAGGGGCCAATCCGGGCCCAGAGAGGAGCCTCCTTCAGCCCCAGGGTAGGGGCAGGGCGTCCTGTGGCTACGCCCACCAGCGGGAGGTGTTAGCAGACGGAACCAAGGACCCAGACCTGTCGACCTGCCCAGCCTAAGCTAGCAGCTGCCATCCATGGGGAACAGCCATTGCGTCCCTCAGACCCCCAGGAGGCTACGGGCCTCCTTTTCCAGAAAGCCCTCGCTCAAGGGAAACAGGTGAGGGGTGTGGCCTGGCCACAAGGGAACAGGGTCTCCCTGGACCTACTGCCTGGACCAGGCCTTGAGCCTTCGGTTTCCCTTGTTCCCAGAGAGGACAGCGCCAGGAAGCTGGCTGGCTTGTTTGGCACCGAGGCTAGGCCTGATGGGGACACCGCGGCTAACAAGACCTTCCACTACATCCCTGGGACGGTGAGCAGAGGGGCGTGTCTGGCTGGAGCGGTATGGCACGGGGCCTGGAGTCTGAGTACAACTTCGTGCTTTCCCTGTATGATTGTGTGTGCCACAGTGTGAGTGATAATGTGGGCATCACATCTTCCAGCAACTCGGGGTGATCCCTAGCCAGCTTGGAGGGATTCAAATCCAAAGCAAGATGAGGAAGTTGACACTGCTCCTCCCTGGGGAGCTCGCTTAAAAGTCTAGGCTCAGAGTGAAACCAAGACCAGCACTGAGTCAGTGGTGAGCAGGCAGAGCCTGCCCGGTCTGTTGCATATCCAAGGGGACAGTGGCCACCCTCAACCTCCACTGCCCCAACCTGGGTCTTGTTGGGCCCAACAACTGTGTGGGAGCTTTTGGTAAATAGCATAGTACAAGTCTTAGTCCCCAAGTGTTAACTGGTCTACAGCTGTTTCTGTTATGTGGAGCCCACAGCTACCGTGTTGCCATCTAGGCAGGCATCCATCCCCGTACAAGGAGCCAGCTCTAGACATACAGTCCTCTTGAGATCAGAAGGCTAACCATTCTGTGGGTTTAATGACTCGCTAAGGAAAAACATACCTTTCCCTCCCCTTTTCCCAACTCTATGGCAATACTTGGGAGGAGCCTGGGCTGCAGGTCTGACAGGAACACCTCCTACTCTGCTGTTCTTGGAGAACCACACCCACCCCAGTAGGCCAGGCTCTGTTATATATGTGCAGCCTCTACCAGGGTTGGGGCAAGGCTCCTGTATTTTTGGGTGCTGCAGCTGACGTAAACTCCCAAAGTATACCTTTCTCACAGGATCCTGGGAAATAGGAAAACTGTACCACAGCCTCTCCTGGTCTCTTAGGTCCCAGGGATTTCTGTAGGCAGGTGTCACATCAGAAACCTTATTGCCTCAAAGGAAAAAAAAAGAGGAAAATGGGGTCTGGAGTGACCAAGGGTGGCATCCTTCCCTATGAACACATCTCAGACCCTGACTCCCTCTAGTCAGGCCCAAAACATAATTCTAGGAAGGAGTCCCAAAGTTCAGAGTATTTGACCCTATCAGAACACAGTAACTGGAAAGGGCAAAACATGACCCCCAGGAAGTAGGATCGGGAGGAGGGGCCCTAGGCAGGCATGGAACCAGTTCTCCTGAGCACTGTACATGGGCCATGGACTCTAGGTAGATTCTGCACCTAAACAAGAACTAGCCCTGCCACAACTCCAAGCTGAGCCCTCAGCTGTCTGAGTACCAGGCCAGCTTCATAGCCTTTTCTATTCATGGCCTATTTTTCAGTGCCATCCTGCATCCATTTCAACACTGGGTGTAGGTACAGGAGGCCCCACCCAGAGTTAGTGAGGATGTGAGATGTTTTTGTCTGTTCATATTTCTAGGCCTGTACTAGATAGAGGTAGTTCACCTTGATCAGTGCATAGCAGTCCATACAGGTAGTTCTGGGCAGCTCCCAAAGGCAACATAGCACCTATCCTAAGCTTATGGCTCACAGCTTACTCTATTCCTGATCTCTAAAATAATATAGAGGATTTTTCCAAGACTGTTTAAGAGTTATTTAGATATTGGACCTACCTCTCTCCCACCCCATCCCCACCCTCCCGAACATTCCAGGTCAAGTTCTAGGCTATGTGGAGTCAGCAGTGAGCAAAATAGAATAAGACTTCTGTTCTCATCTTCTTCCATTCCTACATCAAAGACAGTCAAGACAAAACAAGAGAAAATAGAATAAACCAGACTAAACCAGTACTAAGTGAAAAGCAAAGGCTGAATTTTAGGACATTCAGAAAGAAGGTTACCTTGATCAGAGCCCACAAAGGGGTGAAATGGGAAGTTAGGGCTGAGCAGAGAATTACACACACAAAGGTGAGACACTTATGTGTCTTACATAATGGAAAAGGAAGGAGAGGACTGGGACACAAGTTTAGTCACAGAGAACTCCCAAGGCCATTGCTAACGCTGTACCTTCTACTGTGAGGAAGTAGTATGTACATGGTGAGCTAGATAGCCAGCATAGACTCACAAAAGCTGACTGATACCTCTTTCCAGTTCCAAGTTCACAGACACCATGAGTTACCAAACTCAACTTGGGCAATGTTGGGAATATTTACACCAAAGAAATTAGCAAATATTACAAGCTAGGACCTTGGTTTTTCTTCTTTATTTTTCATAGAACTAAATTTTTTTAAAAAAAAAATTCTAGCTGCTACTGAAAACCTGAAAAGACTTTGAGCACTATCTCATAATATAACCTCTGAATTCTTGGACAGGTCTGAGGGTGTTGAATGACCACAGTGAAGTTGCACAGAGTAGGCAGTGATGGAGATAAGGACTGAACCCAGTATGTGCCAGCTTAAGTCTCTACTAGAGCAGATAGTGCTGACTGTAGGGAGTGTTATATATGAGTATGTAGAATATACATATTCCACTTTTCATGTGACAAGAGTTAGGTGTGTGTGGTATGCATGTATGTGTATGTTCTTGATGAATGTATTCTGTGACCGTGCATGGACAGATCAGAACTATATATAGAAGCTGTGTGTATATTGCGTGGGGATCTGGCCCCATCTGGTCCCTCTCTTGAGCCCTACTCCCTCAGGACATCCTGGAAAACCAAAACCATCCAGAAAACCTGGAACAGCCATTCCTGAGTGTATTCAAAAAAGGGTGGCGGAGGGCACCTGTAAGGAACCTAGGCAAGGTTGTGCACTATTCCAAGGTTCAGCTGCGGTTCCAGCACAGCCAGGTAGGAGCCACAACAAGTTGGGGAATACTTGGGAACCAACATCCATGCCTGGGGCTGTGCCCCCAGCCTCTGAGACTAGTGGCTCTGCTCTCCCCTAGGACATCAGTGACTGCTATCTAGAACTGTTCCCCTCCTACCTGTACTTCCAGGCCCATGGTTCTGAAGGACTTACATTCCAGGTGAGTGGTATAGACAAAGGGAGGGAGTGACTATGTTCCCTAGGAGTCCCTGCAGCCCCTCCTATACTATCCTGTGGCAGGGACTGCTACCACTGACGGAATTGAGCATCTGCCCGATTGATGGGTCCAGAGAGCATGCCTTCCAGATTACAGGTGTGTGGAGAGAGCTGGCCTGGCCACCACTGGACCAGGACTTCTGGACCTGGCATTGGAGGTCCACTTGCAGCCCTTGGAGAGGAAACTTTCCTGTGGGCTTCTGTGAGTTCTAATCTTGGCCCCTAGCCCACTTGACTCTTGTGCCCCTAGGCCCACTGCCTGCCCCACTCCTTGTTCTCTGCCACAGTGAGACTGAGCTTAGCCACTGGCTCTACCACCTGGAAAAGCAAATGGCTCTCTTGGGTCTGCAACGATGCCACTCAGCACTCCCACAGGTCAGTAGCAGGAGCCTGTGAGTCCTCCCCTCATCCAGATTCTTTGGCCTGCCTTTGACCTATTCTTTCCTCCTCCTCAGGGTTCTCTGGGGGATAAACTCCCCTGGACCCAGCTATGGCGAGCATATGGGTGTGAATCCATGAGCAACGCAATCTGTGCCTCAAGGGTCAAGCTGCAGCATCTGCCCTCCCAGGTGAGTGGGAAAAGACCTGAGGTTCAATGAGACAGGGAAGGACATAGGAACAGGTAAGGCTGGACTCCAGGTGCCCAACTCCACTCTATCCTTTGACCCCCCCTTACAGGAGCAGTGGGACCGACTTCTGGTACTATACCCAGCATCCCTGGTCATCTTCTCTGAGGAGCCAGAAGGCCTTAGCTTTAAGGTTGGCCCTCTCCACATATACCTGTCCAGGAAGATGCCCTTTCTGGGGTGGGGGCGGAGACTCAGAAACCTGTATTTCAGGGCCTGTTGGGACAGAGCACAGGGCTCCACCTATCTGGCCCCACTGCCCTGGTCAGTCTGGTCTCTGCTTTGGCACAGAGCAGGAGTCTCCACCCTCTAAATCCCATCTCATCCTGCAGGGACATCCTTAATCCTGGAGTGGGTGGCATGGAACAAGCTACTTCTCGGAATCCCTGGTGCATGTTCACCTTTGTCTCTGAGCACCTTCCATACATCGTGGTGTGGGGGGGGGGGCATGCATGCACATGTGCCTAAAGCATGACACTAGTGTGCACTCACAGTCACTGAAAAACACACTAAGGGGGCTTCCCTCACAGGGCCTGGTCCCTATTAGCATCTGCCTACAACTGGCATCAGCTGGTGAAGATCAAACAGGAGGTAGAGTGGAGATGTTCCAGAACAAACAAAGCTGCCTGGCCTTTCTCTGAGTGTCATCCTCAGGGATGGGTGGCCTGAGTTTCTAGCCCAGCTCTGGAGAGCAGGATGGAAGGATAGGGCCAGGAAGAGGCTGAGATGACCCAGATAAATACCTAGTCTTTACTCTACAGGGGGAGCTTCCACTAAGTGCCATCCACATCAATTTAGAAGAGAAGGAAAAGGAGATCCGTTCCTTTCTCATTGAAGGTAGGGTCCTACCTAGAATATACCCACTGCTTGACCAGGCTTCTGGGAAGGGTATGAGTTTGGTGAATGCTTCAACTCTTTGCTCTGTGGGGTGAAAAATGTACCTGTCTTGTCAGACCTTAGTTCACATATCTGTGTGCTAGGTCGCCTCATCAACACCATCCGTGTGGTATGTGCCAGTTATGAGGATTACAGTCAATGGCTGCTGTGCCTCAGGACTGTCTCCCACAGGGATGGGGCCCACCTGCTGCCTGGCTCAGAGAGTTTCCCAGGATTACAGAGACCCACACAGGTGAGGAGTCAGTGAGGTCCCTGTAACTCAGGTTGTGGCAGTAGTACAAACTAGGGAGCAGAAAGGTAGGTTCAGGCAGGGATTGCAAAGAAGTCAGATCCAGCCACTCACCTTACCTCTGCTACTTAGGTTGTAGGTAGAGGCCGAGGTTCACTCTCATCCAATGGACGAACCAGCTGGAAATTAGAGTGTCCAGTGTTCCCCACCAGCCAATCCCTTCCTGAGTCCTCAGTGCCAACCACTATAGGCTTCCCTGCCCATCCTGTACCTGTAAGTACCTAAAGGAATGACATGGGAGGGGAAAAAAAAAAACAGGACTTCTATCTTCTGGGGAACCTAGATCCCATTGTCCCATATGGTGATTACTGGACCATAGTTAGGGAGGGCACATGAACTGAAAGGATCTCCATACAGCCTCTTAGAAGAGTCTATGAGAAAGAAGCCCTGGAGTTCTCTCTGAGTTGTTTTTGGTTTCCACAGAACCAGACCAACTCTAACTGTGTCAGCACTGGCCAAAAGAAGACAGAGCTGAGGCGCAGTGCCAGTGGCCAGTCTCCCAGGAGCAAAGCTCAAAGAGAAGTATCTGGCTCCACTGTCCCACTGCCCCTGCATCTAGACCTGACCAAGGTAAGCCTACCACATACCCTGACCCCCGGCCATTTTCCATCCTGGTTCTACTTCCTTACTTGTCTAAATGATCCTAGAACTCAGAGACCTCGTGATCTAAGGACAGAAGGTTCTCAGTGTATCTAACTGAGGTAACCCATGTGTTCCCTTCTTCTTGTAGATGAGTGTTCTGAACCTAGATAGTGGCCCAGAGGCTCAGGATCACTCTTTGGACATTCCACATTCCCCGCTCTATGCTGATCCCTACACACCACCAGCTACATCTCACCGCAAGATTACAGACATCCAAGGCCTGGATGAGGTCAGTGCTCTACTAGGTGGCAGGACTGGATATGCTGCAGTGAGATCAGGAGATGTCAGAAACCTGAAGACTATGAAGGGAGGCTGCTTCTGGGCAAGGGATCTCTAGGCTTCACAGTGGTCCCAGACCAGGGCTTCAAGTAACCCTCATTTTCCCAGCAGTTCCTCTGTGCGATACAGACATCACCTGGACCTGAGCTATCAAGCCCATTCCCCTCAGTCTCTGTGTCTGTGCCTGTCTCTGACTCCAGCTCTGGAATCTCCAGCTCCCCTGGGCCTCTGGGCCCCCACTTGCTCTCCAAGAAAGGTGCCCTGCAGTCCAGAGCGTCCCAGAGACACCGGGGTTCCATCAAGAACAGGAGCCCACAGCCCTCAGACTTCTCTCAGCTTGTAAGTCACATTCTCCACTCTGGTGTGGAGGCCCAGAGATCAAAGGATATTGGGCAGAGGGTTCTAGGACTCCAAGGAGAAAAATAAGAGAATATGGGGCAGAGAGAAACTATGGACAGAGACAGTGTGGTAGGACAAGAAGCTGGAGGGTGAGGAGAAAAAAGTGGCAAGGGATTGGCAGATCGGGTGGGCTGATCTGTGCTGGCTTTAAGACTTGTATTTTGGGGCTTCCAGGTCACCCCTGCCAGAGAAGGTACACCCAGTTCCCTGCCACCTCCCCCAGGTGAGTGAGGGTCTTCTTTCCTAAGGGGAAAGGGGTGCTACTTCTTAAAGACTGATGCCTGAGTTGTCTCTGACATCCCTACTAGATGAAGAGGCTCCTATCTGGAACAAGACTTCCTCTCCCTCCCACCAGAAGTGGTCACAGCCCAGGAAGCCTGCAGTGGAGGGGGGATTCATCCAGTGGATCTGATGGCCCGCAAGTGGGCTGCTTCTCAAAAACACAACCAGCCAGCACCAACCTAGATAAGAGTATGCAGTTATACCAGTCCTTTGACTTACATTAAATACACCAGGGCCTAACCCCACCAGGTTAAGGGTGTCGCTAGAATTCTGAGGATAGAAGCACCTCTCAGCAGGCTCTAGCAACTCAGCTTTACCAGCTAGAGCAACTGAAGGGAGGTAATTCTAGGAACAAACCAGTGAGGGACATCAATAAGATTCTGCAACCCAGAGGCTATACGTCTAGGGGAAAAGGGTGAGGGTGCTAGAGCAGGTCTTTACTTAGAAGTGGGGACCAGCATGAGTGTGAAGTGCAGGGTGCTGAAGAAGTCAAGTTGTCAAACTCAGCCTGTGAAGTCAGAGATCAGTAGGGTGAGAGCTATTACAAGAAGCAAAGGAGTATGGGAAGATCCGGTACTGTTGGG
Source organism: Rhabdomys pumilio (assembly GCA_030674055.1). Taxonomy (NCBI): domain Eukaryota; kingdom Metazoa; phylum Chordata; class Mammalia; order Rodentia; family Muridae; genus Rhabdomys; species Rhabdomys pumilio. Next base: position 68,772 of record JANHMN010000004.1, read on the forward strand.
TGCACAGGGTAAGGTTGGTCAGAAAGCTTCACACCATAAACAAGAAAGATTTTATTGGTGCTATGTCCCTGTGTTCCCCTCTGAGCAGCCAGAGTAATCTACCATCCTAAGGACCTTTATCTGCTGTCTTGGGTAGAACCCCACCCAGAACTGGCTATCACTTATCTCCTCAGTCTCTTCACCTACCTTCCCACTCTACAACTTCTCTCAGCCTTGGCTTCATTCAAGCTCCCTTTACTATCAGGAGACAATCCTTTCATAAGATGCTATCAAATTCTATGTATATCCTGTCTGGAGCTGTTGAGAAGATCCAACCTTGCCCCATAGATCCCACATTGCAGAGGTCTCAGAAACCACCCCTGGAGGTACACCCTAGAACAATGGTTTTCAACCTGTGGCTCACAACCCCCTTGGTAAACCTCTAGCCACCAAAATATTTACATTATGATTCATAACAGTAGCAAAATTTCAGTTATGAAGTAGCAATGAAGATAATTTTATGGTTAGGGATTACTACAACAGGAGAAATTGTATTAAAGGGTTGCAGCATCACGAAGATTGAGAACAACTGCCCTAGAACCTATTTACTGACTTGGGTCAGGCCTATACAAGCTGTGACTCAGGAATCGGGGCCTTGGAGGCCCTAGGCAGCCAAGCCTACCTTTCAATAGGGCAGAGTTCTTAGACTGCCTTCCTCCAGCTTTGAAGGCACTTAGTAAATTCATCTTGGCCTAGACATATCCAGAGGGGTCTTGTTGCTCTGACACTGATTGTAGAATCCTCTTCTGCTGCTTACTTTTATTTATGACCAGACAAAAGGCAGGGTGCCAATTTAAGTTAGGTTTCAGATAACAAATAATTTCTTCTTCATACAAGTACATTTCAGGAATTTCATGTAAATTCAAATTTAGCTAGGTGCCCTGTACATTTCCTTGCAAATCTGATATCCTATTACCCAGCTCCTTGCTTAGTGCCCACTTATACACTACCCTGAATCTCTACCCTCTCAGGTATGAAAAATGGCCTTGGCCTTCATCAGTGGCTGGACCCTTAGGTTGAGTCTAAGTAAATCAGTACCAAGGACACTGGCTCCTTCCTAGATGCCTTAGAAGACAGGGATCAAAGGGTGAAGAGAAGAGCAACATCTTGTCCTTGTCACCTGGGTTCATCTTCATGCTCCATGCCTCACCAGGCCAGCCTGGCTCCTAGCAGCTGGGGTTTGAGCTGGAACTGGGTCTTGGTTTGCCACTATGCCCTCTCCCAACCTGATGGCGGAAGTAGCGGATAGCAGAGATGGTGCCAATGTTGGCCAGCAAGACTGTAAGAGAAGCAGAAGATATCTTGAGTGTCAGCTCTGGCTTTTTCACTGACTTCTGCCTGCATAACCCAATCTTCAAAGGACAGTGTGTTGGAGGTATGTTAGCAATGACAAAGGCAAGGTCAAAGAGAGCTTGAACCTCCCATGTGCCCTTCATCCCTGCTGGCCCAGCAGATGAGGTAAACAACTATAGCCCCTAGGTCTTCTAGGCAGAGCACCCTCATCCCAGAACCTACAAACCTGTTTTCCAGGCATCTGGGGCATGTAGATCTGAGGTCCTCACAGCCCAAGTGGCAAAGGCAACAAACACCAGGCACATGTCATTTTGGCTGAATGTAAATGAAGTAAGGGGACTCCGTAGTTCCCCTAAGAAGGAAAAGTCCATTAGACACTGTTCTCTGAAACAAGCCTGCCATAGCATACCACCTGCCCTAGACAAATCTTTTGAGTCAGATCTTCCTCATGACTTCTATTATTTAAGACACCGGAGAGCATGTGATAGTTGAGTCAGAAAAATTTGGGAGATTTGCATTTTAGGTCTTCAGTTCTCTGGTCTGTGACATGGTTTACAGAAGAGAAAGGAGAAATTTTTCTCACAATGCCTCTAGCAGCATGGCCTGAGTATGAATGAGCCTCTAGTGCCAGACCCCTAAAAGCTAGAAGAAAGTCCCTGATGCTACCTAGGACTAGATTTAAGACAGTGGTCAGTGACAAGGCCAAAACCCTGAAGTGTCTGGCCTGAGCTGCCCTATCTTAAATGTTTCCTGGGGTAGCCTAGGAGATTACCCTTCCTTCATGTAGATCCAAGAGCATAAAAGAGCACACATACATACACACAGATGATCATTCCCTGCCCCTCTACCATATCCTATAGGGTATATACCATATCCTATAGGGTATAGCTGTGTCCTAGCTCCCTGGACAATATGTTTCAAGGACCCAGATGGGGCTGGGACCTGATAAGCACCTACCTGCTTTCCTGATTGTTAAGCTAAGATGTTCTGCTGTAGGTGGAACAGGCTTGGAGGATGCCTCAGGCCCTACTTCCCTGGAAAGCTCTGAGGTCTGCATCTGGATATGAGTGGCTGGTGGCTGTCTGTTCCCAAATCCTTCCTCAGTGAAAAAGTGTTCATAGGCCTCAGGGATGGAGATAGGCACCAAATCTCCAGGGGGAACAGGTGCCACCGTGTCTGCTCGTGGTGGTGAGACTGGGGAGTGTCCCCTCTGACATCTTGATCTTTGGGCTCTGCTATCCCGAAAAAAAAACTCGCATGTGTCAGGCCATTGGATTTCATCCAGGGCTTGACTGGCTGTCTCTTCATCCTCGACATCTTCATCTTCCTCCTCAATGGTGTCACAGAAGAAGAACTCGTAGGCCTCAGGGAGAGTTACTGCAAAGCAGTTTCCAGGCTCAGCCTCTGCTGATACAGAGGATATAGGAGGAGGCAGGTGCTTGAGGATCCGAGGCTGGGGTAGTCGGGGCCCAACAGCCACAGCATCCCAGGCTGCAGACCCTCCACGGCTTCCTGCTGCTGTCCTGGGAGCTGGGGGCCAGTCTGGGGTTAGCAAGGATGAACCTGTAGGCTCGCCTGACCCTGATTCTTCATGGCTGGGTATAGCCATGGAAAATCGTACTTTCTTCTTCTTGGAGGCTTGGACAGGACCTAGGCAGGACTCTCCTGAGGAGTATCCTGAGGACCCTCCTGAGAACTGCCCTACTGGCTTCTCAGTGTTTCCCTTTAGAGGCACAGTCATGCCTGTATCCACCATGGCAGCTTCAGCCTGGGAAATAGGGTATGAAGAAGGCATAACAGGTATAGACACACTATCTTTAGACTCAGTCTTTGAAACAGAATGAGGCAAATCTATACAAAGCACATCCACTGAGGCAGGCATAGAGGGAGAAACTTCTGGCTTGATCTCTGAGCCTGTTGCAGAAAGATCCACATGCAATCCAGGTGTGCAAGCAGATGCAAGCTCAGCCTTGTCCAGTTGAGACATAGAGGCAGGTGTAGACAAAGCCATGTCAGGCTCAGAGGCAGGTGTAGGCTGATTTGTATTGGGTTGACATTTGAAGGCAAGTGTGGACAAAGCCATGTCAGGCGTGAAGGGGTGTGTAGACGAAGCTATGTCAGACTGAGGCTTGGAGGCAGGTTTAGACAAAGCCATGTAGGGTTGAGGCTTGGAGGCATGTATAGACATATTTGGTGTGACTATGGAGATATCTGGATGAACTTCCTGGACAGGTTTAGATACCACATGTAGCACAGCTCTGGATGTCTTTCTGATCTGCTCTGTATCTTGTTCAGTCATCAGAGTAGGTGTAGAAAGATCCAAGCCTGACTCCTGTCTGGCCATCTGTTCAGGAATACTAGAGCCATGTTCAGCACCTGTGGAGTCCGACTGTGGCTTATCCTGCTGGGCTTTTGCCATTAGTGTCCCAGACATAAGAACCTCCTTGGACCTGGTCTCTGTAAGTTGTGGGGAGCTCATCTGGATACCAGCAGAGTCCAGAGATCCAGAGTACTTGGTCCCCTTGGCACCTACAGCACGCCTCTTCTTACGACCAGGGTTCCGCAGTGAAGCTTCAAGACTGTCAGGGGGACTCTGAGGGATGGCACTGTGGCCAGGGGACTCAGGACTATGAGGGGACTTACCAGAAGAGCTAGGAGCAGGGCCTTGCAAAAGCCTCTGCATCTTGTCTCTGAAAGTTGCTGACCCTGAGAAGGATAAGGCCTGGCCAGGACAGACACTGTCTGAGCTGGGGAACAGAAGGGCTTCTGAATGTGTGGACGTGCTGGCTACCTGATGACTGACCTCCAGAGCCAGGACAGGCTCACACTGAGACGTGCTGACCAGCTGCTGAGCAGCCACGTCCTCCAACTCACAGCCCTGTTGTCCCCTCCCTTGGGAAACCAGCTGCCCAGTGAAGAGGGGTGGGGGCCCAGGGGGGCTGCTTCCACTGCTGTCCCCTTGGTCAATGTCACTGGACAAGAGCTCGTCACCAGAGGCCAGGTCAGCCTGCAAGAGGCCACACTCATCAGCAGTGGCTGAGAACTCGGCCCATTCTCGGTCACTGAGCTGAACACTGTACTGGAAGTTGTCCATTGCACATCAGCAGAGGTGCTGGAGTGACAGCAAGACTTTGGGCCAGGCAGGGTCTTCACAAATCCAGGCTCCATGCACTAAGTAGCACACACTGCCACCATCCTGCCTGACCTTGTAGTACCTGCCCCCTCCCTGGCAGTCCATTTCTATCTGGAAGAACCACAGGACAGACTTTGCTTCTTCCAGATTCTTCTACTTCATTCTTCTGAGTTAAAAATCTACTTCAGTTTTCCCTACTTTCAATTCAACTCCAAGTAACAGTACTGTGACACACTGTCACAGTCCTAAAATGAAATATGATTTCATATTAGTGAAGTAAATTAAAGACCGGTGTTAGTCATGTTTGTAGGGTGTTCCCTCACATCTCTGAGATCTTTCAATGGGACTGATTTACCTTCTCCAACTCTGTACACAATGTTCTGCATCAAAGACCACCCATCAGAGACCAGTTCTCTGTGACCGTCATTCCTAGCCTCCCCAGCTACCACCACGGGCAGCTAGCCACAGAAGAGAATCTATAGTATCCACCAGGTGACTAGCCTTCTGGAGGATGACCTTCCACCAGCCTTGGCTGGGACAAGTTTTCTGAGCTTACCAAGGTCATGTTGATACTGGCTAGAGCCTACTCAAAAGTTTGTGAGAGAAAGCTAGGCCAGAGGTCACAGGACTTAAATAATCCCCCCTGAACCCCAGCAACTAACTCTGGCTGTCCTCAGGGTCTGTACTCCCATCTATTCCTGCCCTGCTATCCAAGGCCCCATTTTGCCCTATCTGAGTGAACCAAGATGATCTGAGCTAGCCAAGGCCTGGAGGCCTTGACCCCCCAAAGGGGCCACGGCCAGCTATATCTTGAATGAGAAGAGTAGGAGGTCACCATGACTGGAACAATCCTGAGTGAGAAAACCCACTGGGGGCTTCCCATCAGCCTTTCTGTCCTCTCTAATCCCCTGGAGAGGCCATGGTAAAACTTTCCTGCCATTAGGACCCCTAGACAGAAGAAAGGGGCTAAGTGTATCTTACCTGGTTCTCAGCAGCCAGCTAGGGCTATGGAGCTGTCATCTAGAGGCCTGTCCCCAAGCAGCTAGGTGCTAGGCTTCTTAATGCAAGCTCCGCCCTTACTTCCAAAAATATCCTGTCCCTGGGATCACTTATGACTCGTGCCAGTCTCAGAGCCAAGCCACAAATAGATGGCATTTGAGGGGACTCCAACAATATGAAGGACATTTTCCTGGTGTGGGGCCAGCACTGGGGGTTGGCATTAGCTAAGGTCACATCAGATTCCAACTAGAGAAGAATGCCCTATGATTAGCACTAAGCAGGTCTTCCTTCCCAAGAAGGAGACCAGTGCTTCCAGCTCATTACGAAACTTCAGTCTCACTCCATCTACCACCTAAATTTCTCTAGCCCAACCTTGCAGACTATATTGTTGGCCTAGATCTGACATCCAGGGCTCATGGAGCCTCCTGGGCATTGCTAAACTTGCCAGTGCTACTAGAAGAAAGTGGGTAAATTTACTGTTCTTGTGAAGGGCTCTCTAGATAGGTATTGACCCTGGGCCTCAAAAACAGGATTGAGCAAGGTTAATGGGACAAAGTATAGTATGTTGTGGGAAAAGTGTATTTGTAGAATAGTCATAAGACAGGGTGGCCACTCTACCTCAAGAAGTCATGGGCAAAGCAACCAGAATCTATGCTGAGCTCCTTGCTAGGTCCCTGAGCACCTTTCTAAGACAGGCACTAAGAGGCTCTTCTTTCTAAAGGGCATGAGACACAGAGAGGGTAATTTTCACACTGCCAACACAGAACAGGTTCCTTAAGCCCTGCTTATTTGTTTACTTAATACTCCCCAGGCTGACCTCAAACCTGCTTTGTAGTTAGGCTGGCATCATATTTACAGTTCTTTTATGTCAGCCTCCAAAGGTCTAGGATTACAAGCATGTGCCAGTATTCCTGGATACTGCTTATCCCATTAAAGACATATTGTTCTAAGTTGGGCAGGTGGCTCACACCTTTAATCTCAGTACTAGGGAGGCAGAGACAGGACAATCTCTATGGTTTCTGTGGGTTTGAGGCAAGCCTGGTCTACATCACAAGCTTCAGGACAGTCAGGACCACATAGAAAAACAACCCCCCACCTCTCCCTCTCTCTCTCTCTCTCTCTCTCTCTCTCTCACACACACACACACACACACACACACAACTATTGCTCTAGACATGGTTGTACATGTCAGTAATCCCACTTAGGAGGTAAAACCAGAAAGATCAGGGAGTTAAAGGCATCCTCAACTATGTACTAACTTCAAGGCCAACTTGGGCTACATAAGATTCTATCTAAAAGGGGGGGGGGTAGATTTCTTTGCCTGCTTCAAAACCCATGAAAATAATCTTGTTTTACTTTCCCAAGCTACTGGTATTAGTGGGTCACAAAACACTGGTTTGTTCCCATATTGGTCTAGGACACTCAGCATTGTATCCTACAAAGATAGCAGTGTCACTTTATCATAGCCTAGGAGAGGCACACATGTGGATCTATGTCCAGGGAAATGGCAGTCAAGTCCACTTAAGAACATAGGGTCAACAAGAGGGAAGTGGGGGTAGTAGGAATAGGATAGAAAAGGGTCTTACTGTGGGGCCAGGAGAGAAAGATTTGCTGAAATAAGTTTACACGAGTTGGCTCTGTCTTCAGAAAGAAGCTCTTTCTTCCACTCACACCTCAGCCCCAAACCTTCCCAGTGAGAGTTGGGAGCAGATGTTTGTTCAGGGGAAAAGATCTGTAACTATTCTCAGTCTAGGCAGGAAGATGACATGTTCATAGTACAGATAATTGTAGAAGCCGCAGTTATAGATAGTGAGAGCAGCCTGGTCAGTAGGTACAGCAGATGAGTTGGCAAAAGGAAGGATGGCCTTCACAGTCTTTGGGCAGGGGGTGGAAAAAGGCAACTTGAAGGCCAAACGGAAAAGGACAAAGCTTTGGCTAAAGTGCCCCTGAATGCCACAAGAGGGCGCCAAAATTCTACTGTCAAAGGAAAGAACAACCTTTCTTAAAGTCCTTTTGCCTACACACACACACACACACACACACACACACACACACACACACACACACTTGCACAAATAAATGTAGTTTAGATTTTAAAAAAAAAGATTAATTTTAAAAGTTTTACTGAGTTTAACACAGGATAAACTGCAAATGTTTAAAGTATACAGTGCTAGATTTTGACGTAAGTATTCATCAAGGATGTCAATCTCCAGAGAGCCAATTATCCTAGGGATTCTTTCCTCCCCTTCTTCCAAGTTACCATTGCCAGTTTTCTGCCACTAAAAAGTGAGTTACCTTGTCCAGAATTTTATGTAAATAGAATCATATGTTGCAGCATCTGACATCAGTGAGAGTAGAAGAGAGATGAATTTATCAGCGAACTGAACTCATAATAGCTTCTGGAAGTCCTCATACTAGGTTCAGTCTGTGTTTTCATTTTATATTCTAAACCCACAAGATATGGCTAACAAGCAAGCAAGATTTTACAGAAGCATACCGTCAGCAGGTTGTTAGGGGCAGCAGTCCATTGCTGCAGCTATTTCTCCAAGTCATTATGTTCCAGGTAGCAAGTGAAGTCATTCTTGGCAAACAGGCAGTACAAGTAGTACTTTAGGAAAATCACTGAATTACTCAATAAGTCAGTATCTAACTGGTCTTTTTTTTTTTTTTTTTTTTACCTTATTCTACTTCATATACAGTATCTATTTGTTTGTACTGTGTGAAATTAAATTCATCCATCCTACTGCATTTATCAATTTTTTTTGAGACAGGGTCTCACATTGTAGACCACAATGATCTCAAACTCAAGAAAATCTTGCTGCCTCAGACTCTGGAGTTTTGAGGTTACAAATGTGAATTCCCAAAGCTAATTCACATTTATCATGCTTAAAACCTGGGGGCAAGGTGTGGCAATGCATACCTTTAATCCCATCGCTCAGGAAGCAGAAGCAGAGGCAGGCAGGCTGGCACGCAGGCAGGCAGGCAGATCTCTGTAAATGTGAGGCCTGCCTCATCTACATACATAACATAGCTCCAGGACAGCCAGAGCTATATAGTGACCCCCATGTCTCAAAAAATATTTTTGTAGTTTCTTTTTTAAATTATTTTTATGTTATGATCCTTGGTGTTTTGCCTGGATGAATATTTTGTGTGAGGGTGTCAGAAGCCTTGAAACTGGAGTTACAGACAGGTATGAACTGACATGTGGGTGCTAGGAATTGAACCCAGATTCTCTGGAAAAGCAGCCAGTTCTCTTAACCACTGAGCCATCTCTCCAGCCACAAATTCTATAGTTTCTAAAGACAGGGTCTCCCTGTGTAGCTCTGGTTAGTCTGGAACTTGATATGCAGACCAGACTGGTGAATTCAGAGATCTGCCTTGTGAATGCTGAGATTAAGGTATATACTACTATTGTTTTAGCTAGTCTTGGTTCAACTTGACACACAAACTGGAGTTATATGAAAGGAGGGAAACTTAACTGAGAAAAATACCTTCATAAAAGCAGCTATAAGGCATTTTCCTAGTTAGTTATTAATAACAGAGCCCACCATTATGGGTGGTCTATCCTTGGGCTAGTGGTCCTTGGTACTATAAGAAAGTAGTTTGAGTAAGCCATGGGAAGCAAGACAGTAAGCAGCACCCACCATCTACCACCCACCACCACAAGTTTAGCCTCTGTATCAACTCCTGCCTCCAGAATCTTGCCCTGTTTGAATTCCTGTCCTGACTTCAATGATAAAAATGCTGTGGAACTGTAACCTGAAAAAAAACCCTTTCCTCTCAACTTGCTTTTGTTCATGGGATTTGTCATAACTAGAAACCCTATCCATGCCCAGCAATTTTAACACTTATTTATTTTGTATGTGTGTGTGGACATGCACATCCCATAGCATGCATGTGGAGATCAGAGGACAAATAAATCATTGGAAATGGTTCTCTCCTGCCAAGGATGAAACTCAGATCATCAGGCTTGGAAGCAATCACCCTTACTGGCTGAGCTAACTCACTGGCTGTTATGTGACAAAACTTTTACTGGAGAAACATAACATACACATCTACTCACCATAGATAGGGAACCCTAGATAGGGACAGACCAAAGTGCAGATACCACCAAAGTCCAACTTGATAAACCAATGAGCTTTATTGGGGTTACTTACAGCACTCAGACAGCTAGTTGCATTACCAAAGCCCACTCCAGCATGGATGACAGCTCACAAAGCTAGGAACTCGGAGCATACAACACAGCCTGCGGGCAGCCTAACAGATTGGAGAGTATTCTTTCCAGGTGCCTCAGATGGTCTGGTTTCTGCTTCTTCTGAGTCTTGGAAGCTTGGCTGGTCTGTGTCTTTTTGGCAACTGGTCTGGTCTGAGAGATTTCTGAAGCTCAGCTTGTCTCTGCTAGTCTAAGAAGGACTCTCAGCTTTGATTGCTTACTCTGGCAGGGAGAGATCTAAAGAATCTGGTCAGTTTCAGGGATTTCCTGAAGCTCTGAGTTGTTTACTTCATGTTTAAAGAGCTTCCATGCAGATCAGAATGTTTCAATCTAGAAGGAAACTATTACATAACATCACTAACTCTTAAAGGTTTCACTACCTTCTAGTAGTGCAATAGTGCAAGGGATAAAGCCCTCATGTATGTATGTGGTTTGCAGCTTTCTTCCTGGTCCGTAGTTTATCTTTTCATTTTAAAAAATATCTCTTGTAAAGCCTCCAGAACTGAGAGCTTCCTGCATTAACCTCCTAAGTACAAATGTGTGCTGTTAAGCCCAAATGTTGTAGTGAATATTTTAAACCTCAGTGCTTGGGAGGTAGAGGCAGGAAGACCTGTGAGAGTTCAAAGCCAGATTGGTCTGCATTGTAAATTCCAGGACAGCAGAGCTACATAGTGAGAGCCTGTCTCAAAACAAACAAAAACCCAAATGTGCACCACCACCCATAGCTGAAGCTATTACCTCTTCCTCCTCCTCCTCTTCCTCCTCCTCCTCCTCCTCCTCCTCCTCCTCCTCCTCCTTCCTTCTCCTTCCTTCTCCTGCTCCTTCTTCCTTCTTCCTTCTTCCTTCTTCCTTCTTCCTTCTTCCTTCTTCCTTCTTCCTTCTTCTTTCTCCTTCTTCTGACACAGTTATGCTATATAGCTCAGAATGGCATGGAACTCAATAGACTAGGCTTACAGAGATCCACCTGCCTCCTCTCCTAAGTGCTGGAATTAAAGGTGTGTCCCAGCACAACCAGCTAAAGCTCCTACTTTTTTTTTTTTTTTTTTTTTTTTTGAGACATACAAAATGTAGTTATGGCTATCCTGAAGCTAACCTTTGTAGTCCAGGCTGGCCTCAAACTCACAGAGATCTTTTTGTTTCTGCTTCCCAAGGTCTGGGATCAAAAGTGTGTTCTACCATACCTGATTGACACACCTTTAAATTAAACCAGTATGTCCATTTTCTTATTCTACAGATGGTAGATGGGAAGCTACCTGTTGATTCAGGTGACTTCATCCTGTGAGTGCTTAACAAGTTGTGATGAGTGCCAAAGCCCTCCTACCTCTATGGTCAAACATCAGGCCTTCTGCTAATAGCAGCCCAAAAAGTACATCTGAACCACCAGCTAGGTGTTATATCTCTGTGATAACCACACAGAAAGTGCTCATCCTTTCATCATCAAACACATGACCCTGAGATTAAGAGTCTCGTACTCTACCAATTAAGTGGTTCCTTCATCTTTATTCTCTAGTTATCTCAGAGGAGCTGTTCCCAGATTCAAACTCTCTGACTTCTTTCATACCCCATGGCCTCTAGGTGATTTTAGGCTTGAAATACAACCTTCAGAGACTATATTAGTGTTTACAGCTTCTGTTCTTTACATTTTCTTAATGGATTGTATAGAAATTATCTTCATTGCTACATAACAAAAACTAAGTCACTGGAAATGGAAAACATTTATGATCTCACAGTTCCTGATGGAAGCTATCAAAGAGTGGCTCTGCTGACAGTAATTATATTATATTACTGTCATTGATATTGACAGGTAGTTTCTGGTCTGGTCTGTTTTCTGTAGAAGTTCTGGGATCAAAGGAATGAGTTGCCCCATTGTTGCTGTAGTGAACCCATGAGAGAAGACTACTAAGAAATAGTTCCAAGGCACTGGAAAGTCTTTTCAGCTGGCCAGTGACTACACCAGATGTTCAGGACCCCACTGCACTCCCAAGCCTTTCTCAGATTGAGTGTTTTTAGTGCGCTCGTGTGCGCGCGAACACGAAGACACGCACACACATTCTGAGTTGAAACATCTCAGACAGAAGCAGAATTACAGAAGCCCAAAAGCAAGGTTAGTAGATTTAGGGACTTTCAAATAACTATAGAACTTGATGGATTAGTTCTTTGTTTTTATTTTCGGTAGGTGGTGCCTATGTGTTGAGTTTCATGCCCCAAATGGTACTTCCATCATGCTGTCAGTTGTGCTAAGGTCTGGAGGCCTGTTGTAACCATGCCCAGCATTAGCAGATCCCTTTGGTAAGGGTGTCCAGAATAAACTACAGAAGACAAGAAGTATGGCAGGTAGGCTAGGGTCTGCTTAGGAGAATTACTGCTCTTCCCAGAATGTCCTTCTGGAAAGATCCTGCAGCGGCCTTTGACTGCTTTGTGGGTTCTTCTTTCTCTCACCTTTTAACCCCCTAAGACTAGAGAAGAGAGAAAGAGGATAAAAAGGAAAGGAAAGGAAAGGAAAGGGCTCTCTGAATAAAGTCAGGGGTTGTAAAGGGAGAGATGTTAGACTCCATCCTGCTGACTAGGAGCATTGAGTTCCTTGGAGCAAGTCTGATCTTCACTGTCAGGGTAGATGATTTCTTTTTTGTGCACAACTACTTAATAAACCTCAACCAACAATGACCAACAACAACCAACAGCCAATCCACCCTGCCTCTCAGGGCCCTAGCGTTAACATACCATCTAAATTCTCCAAAATTCCAAATGTCACACAACCACAGAAACTATATGCAGCTGGCAAAATCACACCTCTACTAGAGCACAAGGCAAGTCATAGTCAATGGCTGTAAAGCAGCCCCATATCTCCACACCTGAGATTAAAACAAAAACATATTCTTATACTATTTCTGTGTCTTTTAAGGAAACCAAAATTCCAAAACTGTCACTACAGGGCCAATATGACCCATCTCCTAGTGCCTTCTCAGGTGACACTTCTTCCTCTGGCCACGCAGAAAATGCCTTTCCCCCACCTCCTGAAGGTGAAGCCTAGAAGTAAGTACCTTTCCTTGTATATATTTCTTTGGTTTTGTTTTTTTCAAGACAGGGTTTCTCTGACTAACCCTGGCTGTCCTGGAACTCACTCTGTAGACCAGGCTGGCCTCAAACTCACAGCCTCTGCCTTCCAAGTGCTTGGATTTAAGGCATTCGCCACAACTGCACGGCCTTTGTGTACATTTCTGCAGTGAGCAGTTCCCCACTTCCCACACAGACTCTCCTGCTATGAAAATCGTCCAGTTTGTTCCTTAGTATCATTGTCCTCCCTCCCTCAGGTCTGAAGGTTACAACACATATCCCACATGGCGCATACTGGTCAGGATCACTGGCTCCAAACTCTGGAAATTTAAGAAGATGAAAAGCAGTGAGGGAAGCAGGGGTGACAAGTTTAGCAAAGACCGAGATTTTTCCAAGGCGTGTACAACTCAATGTAAGAATATCCAGGGATAGCCTACTGAATGAGGTGGTCGATCAACCTGTGATAGAGTTGCTTGCTTTACTTCATGGTGGCTTGGGTGTAGCTTTCATACCACTCACAAGATACTCTGCAGGCTGAACTTGAGATGGAGCCACCCCTTACACAAGGAAATCATGGTACTCAGTAGCAACTCTTGAGGATAAAGAGACATAAATAACATAATGGTAACTTTGTGGAATATGGGTGTGTCCTAGCCTTTGTGCCTGGTATCTTCAATAGCATCCAGATGCCAATGATCAGGATAATACAGAAAGGAACCCCAATCTTCTCCCACTGGATGAGCATCAGGTCTTTGACTCCTCATGAGTCTCTCTTGAGCATTGAGTTTTTCCTCCCAATTACTTAATTCCCAGAAATAGTGATTCTGAGACTTTTTATTAATAAATGCCTAGGCCATAAGCTTTGTCTTGTTCTCCAGCTAGCTCCTAACTCAGTTATCCCTTTTATTCCAACCTGAATTCATCTAAGTGGCTGGTTTCCTCTCCTTGTCTTTTTACCTCCATCTCCTCAGCATTCTGGGGCGAATCTCTCTTGTTCCTATTTCCCAGAATTTTATCCCTGCTGGATGTCCCACCTCCTACTTCTGCCTCAGCTCATTGGCCATAAGCATTTTTATTGGCCCGTGATCTTCCATACAGTTAATGACAGATACTCTGTACACTTGCGTCTAGGAATGATGTGTCCTTGCCAGCCTGTGATGCAGGGATCTCTGTCTGTCATGCAGGGAGGGAACTTGAGCTGGGAAAGGAAGCTCAACTTGACCAGAAGCTGGTATCTTTATGTCTAACCACGAGAATGAAGCAGAATCCAAGCAGCCAACATTGAGGTTTCATGGCAGACGAGGTCAGCCCTACCCTAAGTGCAGCACAAATCAACACAGATCACCTCTCAGGGTCTAGAGAAGAGTAGGAAATTTATTACTATTTTTTTAAAGACGGGTGTCACTGTCCATCCCTGGCTAGAACTGACCTGAAACTCACTATGTAGACTGGGCTGGCCTCAAACTCACAGTGATCCACCTGTTTCTGCTTCCCAACCATAGATTAAAGGCATATGCTACCATGCCCTACCAGGGCTAAGGAGATGGTCCAGAGGGTAAGAGCACTTGTTCTACAAGCATGGAGAACTGAGTTTAAATCCATGTAAAAAGCTAGACATGACTGCCCTGCCTGGAGCCCCAGCAAAGGGGATAGGGAACAGAGATTGACAAATTCTGAGAACTCACTGGCCAGCCAGACTATATAAGAGGCTCACCTTTCCATTCAATGAGAGATTTCTTTCGTTGTTTTGTTTTTGTTTTTGTTTTTGTTTTTTTGAGACAGGGTTTCTCTGTGTAGCACTAGTTGTCCTGGAACTTGATCTGTAGACTAGTCTGGCCTCAAACTCTGAGATTTGCTTTCCTCTCCCTCCTGAGAGCGCTGGTATTAAAGGCATGGACACTCTCACCACCACAACCCCACCCAACCACTATCACCACCCCACCCTATCCCAACCTACTCCTGGCAGAAGACATTCAATGTCTTGCTGTTTGTCTATGGATACATACTAGCACATGCATACATCACACACACACACCCATACTTCTCCCCGATTACCTTCCTGCACTGAGACAGCTTGGTGACTGTCATCTTCTCGGCTGCCCCCTCTTGGGGTACCTATTATATCCAAGGGCAGTTGCACACTCCACCACTAATCAAAGCAAAGCCAACCCTGGAGTGTGAGGGGATACTCTATATATGCCCTGGCTAGATGAAGGGCTTGGGAAATGATCTGGGTCAGGGATACCAGAGCTAGGAAGTGATGCTACTGAACCATACCGTTTAAAACAAAACAAAAGCGCCACGCGACTCGGTAAATAAGTATCCTCTGGTACAGTCTAGGCCTCAAGCCTGCAGTCATAAGACAAGCCACACTTCACTGCTGCTACAACCTCTAGGTTCAGCTCTAGCCCAGAGGTCCCATTCTCGAGTAAAGGAAGGTTATTGGAGTCAGCTGTAATCAAAGCTTCTGCAAGTACACGGCTGAAAGCGGGCGGCAGAGCCATCAGCAACTGGAGCAGCACCTGGATTTCAGCTGGGACAGGCAGGCCGCCAGGTGGCTAAGTAAGCGGGAGCTCACACCTGGGACACCCTCATATCCCGCCAGGAAACAGATGGTGAGGCACTCTTTGAAAGAGTCCAACACTTGCCCGGGATCTCAGGATCAGCAAAGCAATCTTACTGACATCTCAGGGTTAGGGTTGGGGTTGGGGAGCAGCAAGAGCGGGACTCTGTTCCTGCGGTATCTTCACACACATCTCACCTCCACGTAGTATCACCCCCACACAACAGCTGTCACCCGGTCATGTGGGTTCTGCAGATATCTTACTACGGTCATCTCTAGGATGTCAGCTCTCCCTAGTTTTGTGAGCTGGGAGCTCTGGAGGCAGGAACGCAGGATGAGTGGCAAGCCAGAGAGTTACCCTACCCTGAATCTTAGGCTCTGAGGGCCACAGTAAGCCCTCAGAACTGGACTCTTTGGGCGCTTCATCCCAGATGTATGCGCGCATTCAGAAAGATGGTCTGGAGCAGAACCATGCTTGCGTTGATGTGCACTCGCCGCCCCCACTCCAGCTTGAAGGACTATTAGGCGGAGCAGCGGTTGAGTCCGGTGTTCCATTGTCCCTCCCTCAACCTTGTTGGGTTTTGGCAGCGTTGTCCCACTTGTCTGGGGTCCAGCTAGTGTTGGTCAGAGTTCAGTCGAGGGTTGAGACGCTCGGCTTTCCATAGTGCATTCCGGCTGGCCTACTACTGAGCACAGAGTAGGCGAACCCCTACAAGACTGAACCTCGAGCCCGAGTTTTGAGCGCTTAAATAACAGGGGGAGCAGCGGGGCCTGTGAATCCTTCTTGACTTCAGTTCCCACACTCCTCCCAGCCAATGGAAGGGCCAGCCTCCAGCCCGGCCTGCGGCCAGCCCTCTTACGTGTAGTCAACAACCCGGAAAGACCGGCTACAAACGTGAACCCGATGCAGAAGTCCACTAGAGAAGGCAGTGCACCAAAAGAAGCTCTCTGGTTAGGGTGGTGAAGTAAGTGGGGCGGAGGCTCCAGGATCAAGTACTTTCGGAGAGGAAGCACTGGGGGATATGGGATACAGTTCATGATCACCTTGTAGGAAATCCAGAAGGAATTTCTCCAAAGGCTAGAAAACAAATTCTCAGGACTGTGAAGCTAGGACCCATTGCGGCTCCTTGAAGTCCTACTCAAGGCTCTAGCAGTATCAAGACAGCCACTTGTCACTCACCTGAACATCTTTTGGTCATGTGCAGTGTTGTTTCCAGCAGGGAGCCTGTAACAAACACAGAGGCCTTGGAACAAGTTTTGGTAAAAAGATGAACCGATACCAGCTACTGAGACTAGAGGGAGGTCAACTAGTCCCAGTCATCTATCTGGTAGGTGACATCAGCTGGTAGCACAGGGCAGTGGAAGGACAACTTCATGCAGTATAAGGATAAGGATTTCAGTGACAGAAAGCAGATGGGATGATGTCATGGTGCTAATGATGTATTCTGAATTACCCCAGTGCTAAGTCCAGGAAAGAAGAATTCAAAAAGTTAGGGCAAGTGGGGCATAGTTGCACATGCCTTTAATGTAGCATTCAAGAGGCAGAGGCAGGAAGAGCTCTGTGAATTTGAGGCCAGACTAGTTTACAGAGTAGGTTCCAGGACAGCCAGAGCTACATAGTGAAACACTACTATCTCAAAACACACACACCACAAATATTATGGCAAATTCAAAATTTTCTGTTTTTTCAAAGGAGAATAAGAAAAACATGGCCATTATTATTTTAATGATTGCTATTGTTTGCATTCTGAGTTATATTGCAAAGCATACAGACATTTTGTACTCAGGCTACTAAGCACAGCATAGCCTGGCAGCTGCCTCCATGCATTCATCCAGTGGAGGTGGCCTGAGACCATAGTAGAGGCTAGACACCCTACTGGTTTAGTAAGCCACAGAAAGTAGCTAGCTTGTTGGGTTAGACTAACTGGCACTGTTTGTTTGTTTGTTTGAGACAGGTTTCTCTGTGTAGCCCTGGCTGTCCTGGCACTCACTCTGTAGACCAGGCTGGCCTTGGACTCACAAAGATCTGCTTGCCTCTGCCTCCCAAGTGCTAGAATTAAAGGAGTGAACCATTACCTTCAGCTTGAAAATGTCATTTCTACTGAGTAGTTCCAAAGCCTTTGAAACTGGTTCTTCAGAGAGATGGAAGCTCAAGAGGCCAGGTACAGGGAATGGCACTCCCAGAGTATTCTAGAAAAGGGACACAGTGAAGAAGGGAAGGGATAAGTTAAGGACTGCAGGACAGAGACTTCTGGCCCCGGAATGGGTCTGGGGAGCCTTGAGGAGCTTTTCTGAACAACAGAGTAAGCTATCTGGTACAGGAAAAAGGTCTTTATCTGTCTAGTGTGTGAGGTGATAGCTGGAAGATAGTCTCCAGAAAAGAACCTAGGTACCTTCCCAGAAGCTGTCTCTCCTTTCTCTGAAGTCAATCAGGACCTAGTCTGGTCCTAGTCTATACCTAAAGGAATTCTGCTTCCCGGATCTAGGAAGCCCTTTTATGATTCCATCACTAAACTATCCTTTGATAGCTACCCCTTCCAGGACTGGAGATGGGTGAAGAACAGATGTCCAACACCCCAGGCACACATACCTATACCTTCTATACAAGAGTCAGTCCATGTCTTGGGGTTGACAGGAAGGCTGGACTGTAATTTTCACAGCTATGGATCTATGCTGAGCCTTATGAAGGAGTCTGTGTGGAATCTCCCAGACTTCTGACTCCTGCGGATATCAGACAAGCAGGGGACATAGAGGGAAGAAGCCTCAGGAACCCCATCCCTTCTATGGTTGCCATATTAATGGTTAAGGTTAAGCTGTAAGATGGGCTGTCTTTGTTATATAAGCATTGGAAAGAAAAGTAAAATCCTATTTCTTTATTTTTTTTTAAATATTGGGCTGGAAAGATAGCCATGTGGAGAGTGATTGAAGAAAACACTCAGCATTAATCTCTGATATGTACAAGCACATATATGCATATTACAAGCAAAACAGATAAATAAATAAAATTTATATATCCAGTTCCTTTTTCTAAATTTCAAGGGCACCTGCACTCACATATACACAAAGCCTTTCCTATACCCTGCATCCAAATAATTAAAACTAAACCTTAAAAAAAAAAATCTTTCCGGGCAGTTGTGGCACATGCCTTTACTCCCAGCACTTGGGAGGCAGAGGCAGGTGGATTTCTGAGTTCGAGGCCAGCCTGGAATACAGAGTGAGTTCCAGGACAGCCAAGGCTCTACAGAGAAACCCTGTCTCAAAAAACAAAATCTGAGTACTAAGTATATAATTCAGTTGTTAGAGCACTTACTTAGCATGCATGAAGCTCTGGGTTCTATCTCCAGCACTGAAAAAAAAAAAAATGGCTCAGGAGATGCTTGACTAAAATCTCAGAACCTGAGCAGGAGAGACAGAAAGACCAGTTTAAGCCCAATTTCAAAGTAAGTTTGAAGCCAGCATGGACTATATTGTAAGACTACCTCAAAAAACAAACTGTCTGACTCAATGTATCTTAATGTAAGCAATCAGTATTTGTTCTTTTAGCTTTTCTTTTTTTTTTTTTTTTTTTTTTTTTTTTTTTTTTTTTTTTTTTTTTTTTTTCTTTTTTTTTTTTTTTTTTTTTTTTGGTTTTTCGAGACAGGGTTTCTATGTGTAGTCCTGGCTGTCCTGGAACTCACTCTGTAGACCAGGCTGGCCTCGAACTCAGAAATCCACCTGCCTCTGCCTCCCAAGTGCTGGGATTAAAGGCGTGGGCCACCACTGCCCAGCCTCTTAGCTCTTCAAGACAGAATCCTGGTGCTTGCTCTGTAGACCAGGCTGGCCCTGAACTGAGACATCCACCTACCTCTGCCTCCCCAGTGCTGGGATAAAAGGTGTGTACCACTGTCCAGCTACAATAAGGTCTTAGTAAACTGTTCTAGGACAGAAATGCTTCCTACAACCCCCCCCCCCCCCGCCCATTTCTGAAAACTATTGTTCTAAACTAATAACCAATAGTAGTTGTCTTTGAGCAATTCTGATTGATACTGAATTAATTATTATGACATTTTCCAAGATAACTAATTTCCAAGCTAACAAAGGACAGACAAGTTTTCTATTATTAGTTCCTGTTCTGACTTTTACATGCCTTATGAAGGACCTAAAGTGCTGGGTATTTAGGGAGTTTTAGAGCACACAGACCTAGTTATGGCCTTGACTCTTGAGAGCCAGTCCCTTTCCTTCCCAAATACAGTTTCTTTTCTTTCAGTTTTGTTTTTCCCCTTATCATTTAAGGTATGCCTTAGGAAAAGGAAACTGAAACAGAAAATAGCTCTGGTTTCTGGAGACTCCGCCTCTTCACACCCACAGCTCACACTTAAAAGAGTTGACCCAGTCTCTGACTGAGAGTAAGCAGCCAGAAGCTGAGGGAAGCAGACTCCTTAGTTCCAGGGGACCTAGTGCTAACTAAAGCCTACAGCCATGGTGAGTCCAATTCGGGGTAGAGGCAGGTGGGTTTCATTCTAGTTGACTTTCCTCTATTCTTTGATAGGGTCTTCTGGAGGCAGAATAGTCACAGTGTGGGAACAGAATATAACTGCTCAAAGCTCACTTGGGGGACGGGGGTACCTAGGTTCTTTGTTTGCTCAGCTACCAGCCCTAGATCCCTTAGGGCTGAACCCAGAAGGATATCTTTGTGGGTGAACTAAAACAATGTGATGGTTGTGGGAGGCTGACCCTTTAGAACTGAGGCCTCTGTATCATACAATAGCTGTTTGGTCTCCCTGGTAGAAGAGAGGATGGGTGGAGGTGGGACATGGTGGCTGGCCCTGGGACCAGTGCTTTGCATGTAGTAACTCTCAGCCAAAGTTGCTAAACCAGTGGTTCTCAACCCATGGTTCATGAACCCTTTGGGAGCCTGAACAACCCTCTCGAAGGAGTCGCATATCAGATATCCTGCATATAGCAAAATCATAAATCAAAATTATGAAGTAGCAATGAAAATGGGGGTCACTACAACTCAAGGAACTGTACTAAAGAGTCGAAGCATTGTATTAGAGTTGTAGCATTAGGAAGGTTGAAACCACTACTAAATCCATGTGATGCTTACAGGCCTGGAACCTAAAGGTGAAGATGCTGGGGGGTAATGAGTTCCTGGTGTCTCTGACTAACTCCATGATGCTGTCAGAACTGAAGAAGCAGATTGCCCAGAAAATTGGTGTGCCAGCTTTCCAGCAGCGCCTGGCCCACCTAAGTGGTGAAGTACTAGAGGATGGTGTTACCCTTTCCAGGCTGGGTCTGGGTCCTGACAGCACAGTCATGCTAATGGTACAGAACTGCATGGATCCTCTGAACATCTTGGTGAGGAATGCAAGGGGCCATAGCAGTATCTATGAGGTCCTGCTGACACAGACTGTAGAAGTGCTTAAGAAGCAGGTGTCTCAGCAGGAGCAAGTCCATGAAGACCAATTCTGGCTGAGCTTCGAGGGAAGGCCCATGGAGGACAAAGAGCCACTGGGGGAGTATGGCCTAAAGCCCCAGTGCACAGTCATCATGAATTTGCGCCTGAGGGGGGGAGGGGACTACTATGCCTAAGGCCCCTATCCACAACCAATGTTGGTTATAAAAGATGATGCAATAAAAAGTTCTGCCTCACAGGGCAGTGGTGGCGTATGCCTTTAATCCCAGCACTTGGGAGGCAGAGGCAGGCAGATTTCTGAGTTCGAGGCCAGCCTGGTCTACAGAGTGAGTTCCAGGACAGCCAGGGTTATATAGAAAAACCCTGTCTCGAAAAACCAAAAAAAAAAAAAAAAAAAAAAAAGTTCTGCCTCCTGTTTGCTTGTCCCTCTTCAGAAATGCTCTTCTATCCATGGTGACTAGGCTCTGGGTTGCCAAGAGGCAAGAATTTCACAGTTAGACCCTAGTTTAGAAATTCCCCTTCCAAACCCTTTGGGTAATTAATTCACTACTTCTGGAGAAAGACACTTTTGCTGGGACCCAGTTCTGAGCCTCAGCCAGCCCCTAAGAACTACCCCCTATCTACATGTGGCTCAGGACAGGTCAGGCCAATTCCTATCAGTAACAGGATGAGGCTCCTAATGGGACCAGTTAATTGTTCAGATCCTTTGGAAACAGGGAAGGAATGTTCTTAGACCTATCTGAGTAAGCTGTGAAGGAAAGTGATGTATTCTTTTGTGGCTGTTCCTAGTTCCACCTGCACTAGTCCACAGAGGGTAGGACAGGGTCTCACCACTCAAATCAGTCACCTGCTGTTTAGGACATGGTGGTTAGCAAGTATACCTCATCAGGGCTATAGAGGCCGGTATAGGCAGGTTAGACAGGCACCTGGAATTGGGGGCTCATTTGTCCACAAAGGAAATCATATCTCAGATAGGAGGCACCCAATTTGAAAAAGCTTCACCCCCTTCCTGCCTGATGGTTCTTTATCTTGTCTTTTCCTCTATCAACTTACTCAGGCCTTTGAGTTGGCTTAAGGCACAAGCAAGTCAGGACAAGTACCTCTATGGCCCTTCAGACCTTTAAGAGAATTTGAATGGAGACTCTCAAAAGACCCCCTTCTGGTTGGTGTGTTTGCACTCATTAGGTGACCCCAGACCTAGTAATGCCCACTGTGTAGATGTGACCTCAAATCTTCATTGACCACTTCCTTCCTTGAATCCAGCCAGGGTCCTGGTGGTGGACTCTTTCTCAGGAGGAAGAGCTTCTGCCACCCACACACTTCACTCTGGCTTCTGGTTCAACGGCCTATGGCCCATACACAGTCTTAGGAAGATAGTACAGCGTTTTCTCTCTTTCCTTCAACCTTCTGTAGGTCTAGTGCTAGCTTGGCTCCCATGGGCCTCAGTTTATACCCTGTACCTAACCAAGCCAAGTTGTAGAAGCTCTGGTCCACAGAGGGAGAAATGGAGGGGACGGGGACGTGGTAGGTTCTGTAGCTAGAGAAGACAGCCTTAGGCCGATAAGGAGCATCCCACTGCTCTACCCAGCCAGCGACCTGGTTGGCGGGTCTGAGCGCAATTCAGAACAGTCACCGCTAATCGGCCATCGGCAGGGGGCGTAGTCCTGCTGGACCGCCGTAGAGCCTGTAGTGGTACCGGTACAGCCTAGGGGAGCTCTGTGAGCAGTCCTAGCGTGAGGCAGACCCAAGGGGCTGGGGAACGGAAGGTCCAGCTCCGATAGCCTCTCCTGTCCAGGGAGCCCTGCGGCTCTTGGCTCCCGGGCGAGCCCCCTTGAAATTCCCAGCACGTCGCCCCTCGATTATACATTAACCTGATTTCAGCTGCATTTCCTGGTGGGAGGATAGTTTAGGCGGACGGGGGAGGGGCCCCGGCGCCACGCCTTCCCCTCCCCCAAGGCGGCCCGCCACCCACCCGGCCGAGGCCCCCGCCCCAGCTCGGCGCCGCAGTCTCCGGGCTTTGTTCGCTGCCCGCGCGGGTCGTAGGGAGCAGGGGCGGGCTGGGCTCCCAGAGGGAGGGGCGGTGCTGCCCAGTTCCCGCCCCTGGCCCGCCCCCACGCCGTCCGCCCTCCCACCTCCTCCGCCTTGCTGCGGTCCAGTTCTGTCCTGCCCCCTGAACGGTCCGGCCCGCGCGCTCTCCTGGCTCCCTTCCGCCGTTCTGGGCTGCGCCATGGTCAGCCTGCGGCTGTATTTCCCGGCCCCGCTGCTGCCACTGCTGCTGCTCTTAGTGGTGGCCGCGCGAACCCTGCCGGGCGCCAGCGGGACGTGCCCGGAGCGCGCCCTGGAGCGGCGCGAGGAGGAGGCGAATGTGGTGCTCACCGGCACAGTGGAGGAGATCCTCAACGTGGACCCGGTGCAGCACACGTACTCATGCAAGGTGGGCCCCGACAGGACCCCCAGAGACCTAGCCCTCTGGAATCCCAGCCAGGGGCTCTTTTCCCCGTGGTTCCCGTCCCTGAGGCCCGCCCTTCGCGTGCCGGCCACCCCGCTGGGACCCCGGCCCCAAGCCGTGGGAACGAACCCGAAACGTTTCTGCAGCCCCAGCTGGAGCTCCCTTGGCGACCGCCAAGCCTCCGGGTGGGGCATCAGGTCCCGGAAAACTCTGCAGCTCTGGGCGAAAGTTACTGCGGGCCCGCTGTGGTTCCTTTCACGATGTCCAGGCCCCAGTTGCTGTAGTGCCTACCCCCACCCTTGTCCAAAGCCCCTCTTTCTTGTTGGAAACAAGTGTACATCCTCGCCAAAAGAAAGGAATAGGGTTTGGGGAGGCAGGAGGTGGGAACGAACTCGAACTGCGGTGAGGCCTCTATCAGAGCGAGGAGTGGTCTGTAGAGAGTAAGGGGTGCGTAGTCTAATCCGCAAGTCCGAGGAGCCTGCGTAAGGTGCTGCAGTGAATGCGTGTCGGGGGAGCGGTATCAGAGAGATGAGCCTGGGCAGAGAGCTGTGCCTGAGTCTCCCGAGCTTGAGCAGGTGCTCAGTACCACTGCTCGAAGAACTGGGTTTCCCCTACCATATAGTAGAAGAATCAGCTCTGTTTCAACTAAAGCTGAATTTGAGAGCACCTTGGAATAGGTATGGGATCGATACCCCTCAAATCACTTCACTGGAAATAGGAGTGTTCTTACTCTTTGGGAATGAGAAGGATGGTGACTTCTTTCAGAGTACCGTGTGTTCATGGGATCCCCCCACTGGGCCCCCTCCTCTCCCTGCCAAGGCACTTTGCCAAGTCCCTGCAGGATTTTCCCGACTTCCTCCCCGCTGCTTCTGGGTGTGGCTGTGGTGGGGGAGGTGTGAGAACTGTGAGCTTCCCCCGTTTGGGTTATCTCCCACAAGAGTTGAGGGGGGGTGGCGCAGGTAAATGAAGTTCTTTAGGTGCTGCAATTCTTAGGTGCCTCAGGAGCTAGGCAGGTGGAAAATATGCCCATTGTCTTTTTTGCTCCCTCCATTCCAGAATCCCAAATCCCCAGAGCACCTGAATAAGGGGTTCTTCCCTAGAAATCCTTTCCAAAAAGTGTCTAGGCTCCTGGACTTGTCCTGTGGGTACTGCAGGCTACATCCTCCAGCCATGTCTGTCAGAAAGGATGCCCCCCGGGGCCCCAAATAAGAAGGTGGAGGGTGGGGCCGACTTGCATTGCCCAAACTTGACTTTGTGGTTCAGAGCTGCCTTGGCTGCACAGACTCTGGCAGGCTGTGGAGAAAAGAAGTGGGTCTTTCCTTCCTGGGAGAGGTGTCGGCCCACACACAAGGTTGTGAAGCTCCCATCTGGGATCTCGCTCTTAAGTCCTTCCACCTAAAGTGTCTGGTCCTGAGTGGTAAGTCCCGAATGGACCCTTGTAGTTGGATTTGGCTGGTTAGACCTGAGGTGGGAATATTGTTAGGTGGTATTCCTTGTGTCATCCCGAATCCAGTAGGTGTCTACTGCACTGCAGTCTTTGAACATCTCTGCCCAAGGCTGGAGTCCACTGTGGACATTGGCTTGAGCTAGTGAGACCAGAGAGGGGAAAGGGTTCAGGTGTCCAGTCTGCAACCCTATCTCCTTAGGACCAATACACTTTTACTTCCATGCCCGCTCAGGTTCGAGTATGGCGGTACTTGAAAGGCAAAGATGTGGTGGCCCAGGAGAGTCTGCTGGATGGTGGCAACAAGGTGGTAATTGGTGGCTTTGGAGACCCCCTCATCTGCGACAACCAGGTGTCCACTGGGGACACTAGAATCTTTTTTGTGAACCCAGCACCACCCTACCTGTGGCCAGCACACAAGAATGAGTTGATGCTCAACTCCAGCCTTATGCGGATCACTTTGCGGAACCTGGAAGAGGTGGAGTTCTGTGTAGAAGGTGCGTTGTGAGGGTGTTCCTTTAATGGCCGGTGGCTTGCTGATAGTGACAGAAAATTTATGGGATCTGAGGGTGGGGTGCTGAGGAGAGCTTGCCATGGGCAGGAGAGTAAACCATCCTGCTACCTACCTGTG
The DNA here is from genome assembly GCA_030674055.1 of Rhabdomys pumilio. Classification (NCBI taxonomy): domain Eukaryota; kingdom Metazoa; phylum Chordata; class Mammalia; order Rodentia; family Muridae; genus Rhabdomys; species Rhabdomys pumilio. The sequence continues at coordinate 93,985 of JANHMN010000004.1, forward strand.
ATGCAACAGTATTGTTCCTAGCTCCATCTCTAGCCACACAGATTTAAAAACCCCAGACTCTGATGTTAGCTGTCTTTGTTTGGTCTTGGAGCCATAAACAAACAGACTGCTGTCCTGAAAAGAGACAGGTGTCTCTGCTTTGTCTCTCTTTTTCCCCAGCATTCTACATTCCCCCTTGAAAGATCCTTTTCTATGGAAGCTGGGACCAGGTAAATGCACACCACTTACCTTATTCCTACAGAAGTCTAAGCATCTGGTTGGATTGGCTAGGCACAGGGGATTGGAAGGTGGGGAACTCTTCTGTGTGTTCCAGAGGCACACAGTTTGTGGAGCAGCTTTGTGGGATTATGCTGCCATCCTCTAGAAGGTGAGCAGAATTTCCTAGCCATCCAGGTCTTCCCTCCCTTTTTTCTTTAGGACATCTCCAGTTGATGACTGACACCTTTGGGGGTAAATGTGGTATAAAGAATGCTTTTTTTTTCGTTGCTACTATACTCTATCTGTTCCCTCATGGCTGGCTGGAAGGGTTGTAGGACTGGGGACAGAAACTTCCTTTTCAGGGCAATGGCAAGGGTCGTGACTTCTGGTTCTCTGATGTGATATGTTTGCCAGCCCAGAAGACTTAAATCGCCTGTTTCTTTCTGCTTTGATGCTGGCTTGACTTGAGTGGTATCTCTAGAAAGAACCCAGTCTCTATGCTGGCCTTAGGGGAATTAGTATTGGAGGGGCAGGGCCAGAATGGAAAACCCTGTGGCCTCTCAACCAGCTCTGAGACCCTATCTAGAAAAGATCCAGAGATTCTAGTACTATTATGGAAGCTTGTACTTTGGGAAATTGGGGGCAGGAAAAGTGAGGGAAGATGTGTATGTGAGGACAAAGGTAGATATGTCAACTTGGGGTTTTTAGGGGGCTGAGGAGGAACCATAGTCCTTTGTCCCTACAAGATCAAGAGGGTGAATCATTAATAGCCGGGTGTATCTAGTAGCTTGAGGGTCTGTGACTCAGTACCTGAGAACTTGCCCTGAGATCAGAGGTCATGGTAGGGTGTTCACCCCAGACAGAACAAGGTTTAGCATCTCACCAAAGCCAGCTATTATTACCCTCTGATTTTGGTGCTGGCAGAGCCCAATTTGGAGCAGGACCGCTAGGAAGAAGAATCATGGAAAGACACCCCCTTCCCCCTCCTGTGCACTTGTGTATGTCTGATACTTAGCTCCTCAGACTCACTGACCAGCATTTTACCAGTGGAGAGCCCAGGATTAGCTGCCAGGGTGGGTGGGAAGGCGCAGGATGACAGATATGGAACTGAGGACTCCTAAGTAGTAGAGCCAGTGAGGCTGAAGAGATGCCTTAAGGTGTGTGAAAGATACAGTGAAGTAGGGCAGGGAGCCTGGGCATCACTAAGAAGCTTGAAATGGTATGTTAAATCTGTTTTGAAAGCAGACCAGAGTGCCACAAGGTGAGTTGGGTGCTAAGACAACGTCAAAACACACCCAAGGAGCCAGCAGAGCTTAGGATCTAGGATGGAAATGAGACATCTCTTGCCAACTTCTCTGAAGCTGTGTCCATTTCCTGATCTGTAGATGATCTGAGGCTTTTGAACCTCATACTAGATTCTCAGCAAGCTCAACCCTCCAATCCGACTTCCAGTTCTGCTTCCAGGTCTCCTACTCTGCCCCACCCACACTGGGAACTGGGTGAAATCTGGGCCACTCCTGACCTCTTGTTCACTCCAGGAACACCCCCAGCCAGCCAGCCCCTCCCCCACACCAGAAAGGCTCCTCTGGTCCTCTGCCTGGGGAGCCACATTCCTGGCATAACTGGGGCAGGTATGTGCCCTTCCCTTTGCATCACCTTTGGGCAGGAGTTGCTGCTGCTCCTTCTGGAAAGGGACTACTCAGTCTGACAAAATTTAGTCAGGGAAGTGGAGAATCCTTTTACTGAGCATAGGCCCATTATTATCCTCACCCCATCTCTAGAGAAAGTTGGATTGGTCCCTCTGAAGCCCCCAGGAGAGACACAAGCTTGGCATGGGACCTGCACTTCCCCACTAAGAGCCAGTAGAAAGGAAAGCCAGAGAAAGGAAGTGTTGTCTGTTCCAGCCACCACCTGGCACAAGGACAGGGCAGGGGGCCAGAATTGAGTGAGCCTGGCACCTGACCAGCCTGGCCCTTCCCAACTCTGAAGCTGGGGTCTTGGTGACTATACTTTCAGGCGTAAACTAGCCAGATACATTCTGCCCTTCTCTCTGCTAGATCAACTATCCAGGGCTTTTAGAAGAGTTCCGTGGATAACAGCAGCCTGAGCACCTAAGGGTGGCTTCTGGCACTGGAGTTGCCTAGGATATTGTGCCTAGAGTGTTGGAAGGACTGCCCTCCAGGCTACACTTAGACTCCCATTGCCATGTTCTTTCCCCTCACCTCCCCCACATTCCTTCTGCTGAAGGGGGAGGTGGCTCTCCCTTTGGACTCCAGGTTCTCTACTACTCTACAACCCCACCCAGAGTCCTCTGAGGGCTCCGCCCCAAGGCAGGTCTGGGCTGGAGGCTGCTAGAGCTGCTCGTTGTCCTTACTGCTTCTTGCCCAGAGAAGGGCCTGCCCAGGTAGGGAAAGGCCTCACTTCCATGCCAGGGAGTTCTGGTAGGAAGTTGGCTGCAGGAATGGACTTGTCTCATCTTTGGGCTCAAGGCAGCCTTGAGTGGGCTTTGCTTGCTAGAATTGAAGAAGAGTGCTTGCTTATGTGACAGGCAGGATACTATTGGTTCTGTGGAAATGACTTCCCTTTAGGTAGGCAGTAAGAAAGACTGAGCTCATGGAAGTTACTTTTTGATTTTTCTATACCCATCCTACTCTTCCATCCCTACCCAGAGCAGCTGGGAGAGTTGGTAAGATTTTTGGTGGAGGATCCAGGGACGAAGAGATCTGTGAAGCTTCTGTGAATGAGAAATGGGGAGGGGTGTTTTGAAACCACTTCTGTCTACATGGATTTTTCTGGACAAAGCAAATTCTTCTCCCACATGCTTGAGGCCTCACAGCAATCCTGTGTGTATGGGACCTGTATTGCAGACCTGAGGAATTGGGAGATTGGGGTGTTGACCCAGGTCTCCAGCTACTCAGCAGTCCCTACAAGCTAAAGTAGGAGAGACAGGATGAAAATACAGAGGGGGTGGAGGACACACTCAGGAACACAGAGGCCCTGTATTCCTGATTGGTAAGGACCCTCTATTGCTTCCTGTGCCTGGCTGCTATGAGGCAGAAGTCACAAGAAAGTGGCAAACAGCTGTCTTTTCCTCCTGTGAGACTCAGATCAGCTGTTTACCTTAGGGTCAAGATAGAGACCCAAGCCATTGAGTCCCTGATGGGCTGGACAAGGGGCTACCTCATCTAAGGCAGTTACCAACAAGAAGAGGCCTCTATGCCCCCTGTACCTCCTTCTGGGGCTCAGGAGGAGGTCTGTGTGTAACCCCGTTGGAAGCTGGGAGATTTGATAAGATCTGTGGTGGAGGATCCAAGGTTGAAGGGATTTTATCCCCTCCCTTCCTCAGCACCAATTCTGAGAATTTCCTCTGAGAAAGGCCCCCTGCAGGGGCAATTTACTAGGGAATAGAGATGGCCTCTCCCAGGCCTGGAGGCAGGCTCAGTCCTCACCGGCTAAGGCTGTTTCCAGCTGTGTGAACTTTATATAGATATGTATGCCTAGGCCTGCATTTGGGGGTGGGGTAGTTCTCACTGTCTTGATTTTTCTGGGTTTATATTTAAGTGCTCGGATCCTAGATGCTGTCCTCATGTGCATGTGAGACTCAGCATCTGTTTGTTAGTTCTGTTTGGGCCCCTGCTGGAGAGGCAGGGACACCATATTTGAGCTCTGCCTGTAGGAATGATTGAGGTGAATTGCAAACATTTAAAATGAGGGATGTGTCTGGTGAGCTGCTGTGAAGACAGGTGACCAGGGAACTTGCTCACTGACCTTTATAACCTGCAGGACCCTGAAGCTGACACAGCCCTTCCTCCCCTCTGCCCCCTATCTACTGCTAGCCTGAGGTCAGTTTGAGAGCTCCCTTGACCATCACTTCTAGGTCCCAGAGGATAATAGGCTAGCATTATGCCTGTGCGGGCCCCTGTACCCACACGTGAGGTTCTAGCACATATGGAAGAACAGCACAAACACTATATTGGTAGAAGGATTGAGGTGTTTGTCCCCTATTCAGGTATGAGGAGTGGCCATCCATGATGGATGATGTTATCCATCATTGTCAGTTCCTTCTTACATGTGTCAAATCACCACCACTCTACAGCCGCTCCCTACAGGGTTCATGGGACATCTGCTGTGGCTGCCAACTCAACAGAGTCTTGCTGGTGTTTTGCTGGCTTCTCAAGAAGTAGTGAGTTGAGAGAAAGGTGATGAAGGAATAGTAGGTAGTTGTTGGTAGATAAGATGTGTGTGAGGCAGGGCAAGTACTAAAAACCATGCTCTAGCAGCCTGTCCCCCTCGGCTAATCCCTTTCTGGGCTGCCCTTCTTACCTGTCTGCTGATGCCAAGCATTCCTCCTTGCTTGTCCCAGCCTCATTCCTTTCTAGGTCTGTCTCTGCTCCCTCCTCTTCCTGCCCTACCTTCTCATCCTAATACCTGGCTGTCCACCACCTCCATGATGCCCTCTGGAACTCAGCCTGTGGCTCTGGGCCATAGAACCCCTGCCATGTTTACCCCTCCCCTATATCTGATGTCTCTCACCTACTCAGGGAGTATTAAGCAGGGATGCCTAGGTCTCCTGACTCACCAAGTTCTCTGATCACATGTCCTCCTCCTTCCATTTCCTTCTGGAGATAGGCAGGGCCTGGCAAACCAGGGTGTGGGTATGCCTAAGAGGCAGAAGAGACTGCATGAATATCTCTGCCTTCACTGCCTTCTCATCCATACCTGCTCAGCTGGCAACTCTTGGTCATTTTGGAAATGCTGGTCCATGGTGGAATTCCCCAAATTCAAAAGGTTGAGAATCTCCATTAAAGTCTCTGACCCTGTGACCTCTCTGGCCTCACTCATCACTTGATCAATATGCAGATTTCACTCTATCCATTTGACCTTCATTTGAAACCACCATAATTTCTTTTGAAAGTCAGACAGACATACTTAGTTTGTGCAAACAGTCTAAGTTGAGGAGCCTAGCCAGCCACGGAAAGAGGAAAGGCAATCTGGTAGCATATTGGCTTCCTAAAAGCCCTATTGTGTCTCAAATTTTAATTTAATCCAGCCACCCTGCTGAACAGGATAACTGTCTAGGTGTGTTGGGTGGGCATATATCTGATCTTAGCCTGAATCTAGCAAGAGGAACTCTGGAGGCCCTTTCATGCTGGCAGTTGACCAGGCTGAGTACCTCTGTCCTGCTGTGAAGTGCTTATTGTCTAAGACTGAGGGGAGGTGGGGAGAGAGAAAAGGCAAGGTGCAGTTTGAGGCCAGGCACCTGAGGTCCTGGATAATACTGCCCTGCCCCAACCAGGGCAGCCAGAACTAAGTCCAGCAGGTTCCTCTATTAACCTGAGCCTCGAAATACCCACAACCAAAGAGAACAGATGGGCTTCACCTAAGCCTGACTAGAGGTCAGAGGGTAAGGCATGTATACTTGTGGGGTGTGACCTGTGCATTGGGGAATTGAATGTGTGCTAAATATCCGGAAAGGCAGCTTTTTCCTTGGGTTCCCCTGTGGTCCCTAACTTCTTACCTTCTTTTCTAAGGGTGTGAAGGCTATCTATAAATGGCTATCTATAAATGGCGAAGGGTTGTCTGCATGAGAATGGGACCAATGAGCTAACTGTAACTGGACTCAGAATCTAATCTAGGCCCCAACCCCCAACGGCTTCTGGTCCTGAGACGAATCGGAGCATAGGGCCACACCCATTATGCTTAGGAGTGAGGGACAAACTTTGTACTACACAAAGAATGTCTAGTGTGTCAGGTGGGACATGTAGTGCCTTCAAGCTTGAGTGACTGTTGGAAAGTAGGAGTCCTTAATGCCTTGGCTCATATATGTGGTTGTATGTTGGTAGGATGTGAGCCCAGAGGGGTAAGCCTGGACCAGCATCCTGTTCAATACTGGGCATGAGCCTGCTGGAGCAGTCTAGGCTGAATAATTTTGTCTAAAGATCCCAAAATAACTCCAGTAGACTGTTCTCCCCTCCCCCCACTGGCCTGGAGCCTCAAAGGCTCTTTGTTTTTTGAAGGCATCCTGCCCCTGCAGGGGGCTCAGACACTGGGGTTTGGTGGGGCCAGGCTGCCTGCTTAGTTCCCTTTCTCATGGCTAGGCCCAACAGACCTCAAGCCCCATTCCAGTGTTGCCCAGAGCTGACTAGAGCCCTGTATGCCCTGAAAAAAGTTGCCTATTGAGACCTCTACAGTGGCATATCTCAGGGTTTCTACTTGGTGAAAGCGGGTAGGCAAAGGCTACATACAGCAAATTTCCCAAGATCACTGGAAGCTTCTGCCAGCTCTTGCCCAGGGTTTCTATTCCCAGTGGGGTCAAGTTCTTCAAGAACCTGATTCCTGTGCATCCTGTACAGCACACTGGGACATTCCAGGGTTTAAACAGCATATCCAATAGTATGCTGGGTATTGCCTGGGGCACTTGTTTTCTGGCACCTTCTGTGGGACAGAAAACAGTGAGGCAAACAGAAGATGTTTAGGACCCTGGGACAAGGGATTGAGGTACATATTCTACATATTAAAGCAGACCTGCCCTCCAAGTTTTCCCAGCATCCCTCAGTCTCTTCCAAGCCTACCCTACCCACAACCTTGAATTTTTCAGCTCAGGGCCTGGGCTGCCCTTCTGGAGTCTCCTCCCTAAATAATCCAGACAGGTTGGTCTCTTCTCTCTGGAAACATGGATGCACCCCTTTTCTATTTCTCTTTCCCCTCCCCCATTTCTCCCCATGGAGACTTCCCTAGTCTTGGTCCTTGGGGCCAGTGAACTTGCCCAAGAGCAGCTTCCCAATAAACCTGCATTTACTATAATCTAATCTGGCTTGAATTGGCTCATTTCACTGGCGGCGGAGAAATAATTTATGATATATGGCCTGTGCTGGGCTCCCCAATTCTAAGTTCTCTTGCCTTTCTATGCCAAACCCTGCCCTTGGAACTTAGAACTCAGACCCTACTCCTGGTACTAGGGGGGCTAGCATCACAGAGACTACTTCTGTGCCACAGACAGTCAAGTAGAAAGTATTTAGGGCCAGAGCTCTCCTGAGGAGAGGGTGAGGCAATCTGAGAGTTTTCCAGTAGTTAGATCTGATGCTGTCCTAATAGGGCTCAGAAACCCTGCTTTATTTTGGAATTTCCTGTAAGATTTCATTAGAAGAGTAAAGTTGGGGCCACAAATGATGGAAAACCTCTTATCATAGGTGGTGAGTGAATGGCCCAGTGGAGGATGGCACTTTATGCCTGGCCAGGAGATGCAAAGGGATTAGAAGGTAGAATGTTATCAACTAGGGTTGAGAAACCTGTCTGACAGATCAAAAGGTCATGCTGAGGGTACCAAGTGCCTGGCCAGAAAGGCCTCAGAGAGATTTCACCTACAGGTAATATGGAAGTGGGGCTGTTTCCAGTCAATATGCAGTGAGTGTAGGGACTTAGGGCCCTGGGAAGGGCTGGATGAAGGATCCAACAGCTCCTGGCAGAGAGAGATGTGGCTTTCTTAAGATGTACTGAGATGAGGTTTGAGAGTAACTACAGGTGGCTGAAAAGTTGGACTTAACTGGTACAGAAACCTGATTTGAGTCTTGAGTTGTAGGCACTGTGCACCTGTTAGTATAACCCAATTTGGGTGATTTCAGTTGAGATGAAGACTGAACAGGAGGGTGGCTACATCAAGTGGGGATGGTGGAGAATGTGCATCTCCCCAAGCTTGTGGATACCTGGGCTTGGGGATCTTTCCCAGCAGAGGCCAGGAAAGGAGCCCCTCAGTGGGCCTAGGTGAATTGTGTCTCCATCCCAAACACTGACTCATGGCCCTGCTGGAGTTTGCAAAGTAGCTTGAGGGCCAGGGTGTGCTTCAGGCTCAGTGTCAAGGGATGGCAAAAGTTTCACAGCTGTTTGCATGTTTTTTCATTGCTGGATAGTTGAGTGAATGGGTGGTTTAAGGTGTTGTTTTCAATTACAAGAGGAAAGGTAGGTGAGTGATTTATGAACCCATCACCTCACTCTCCAGCTTGTACCCACTTGAGTACCTTACATACCGCTTGGAGACCCCACTCCACACCAGGGCAGAGCCTGCAGGAGCAGAAACAACAGGAGCACTGGCACAATAGCATGCAGAAGCACAAGCAGACCAAATCCCAGAATTTAGTGCTTCTTCCAGACCCAGGTCCCCTGTGAAGGTGATTCAGGAAACTCTTAGTCCAGCCAAGCATTAGGAGTGAGTGAATGATCAAGGAGAACTGCCTCTGCTCACACAGCAGCCTGTGCTGACCCTCCCACTTGGCTGCCTCCTGCCCCACCTTCCTCAACAGCTCCATATGCCAAGCAACCGCCTCTCTCAAGGCTCAACCTCTGCTCCCCTGTGACAACAATTAGCCCACTCCTACTTCTTCCTTGTCCTCCAATTTCTAGCTCTATTGCCTTCCCATCGCTTGTCCCTCTCTTGATTCCTGCCTTCTTACCGGCACCACCACCAACCCTCCCCAAGCTTCTACTTCTACCCAAAGCTTCTCTGTTCCTTTTGTACACTTTGCATCCTGGTCTTAATACACCCCAGCCTCTTTGCTACTAACTGCGACTCCCTGTGGACGCTAGAGTCCCCAGAGACATCCTCCTTTGTCTCTGCTCACCGCCCCCGCCCCCTCGGCTTCCCTCACCCCTCACTCACTGCCCCAGCCCAGTGAAGACAAGAAGAGCTTCACTGCCTGCCTGCCTGCCGCCGCCGCCGCCGCCGCCGCCGCTGCTGCTACCACTGCTACTGGAGGTGGGCAGGCGCCTCCGCGGTTCTTTATTCTCTCTCCAAAGCCGTTGCTCCTCCCGCCGCTGCCATCGTGCTCCCCCGCCTCTGCCAGGCAGGAGCAGACAGGCCCTGCACCGGCGCCCCTGGTCTTTGGGGCCTTCCCTGCGGTGCAGACTACAGGGGCTACAGAGAACCGTACTGGCTAGTGGGCAGAAGAATTGTAACCAACAGGGGTTGCTTTGGCTCTCCATCATCCTTTGCCTGCTTCTGAGCTCACATTTGGGATTTCTACTTGGAAAGAATTCTGCTTATCTCCTACCATGAGCCTGGAGGGCTGGGGAGAGGGCCTGGTGCTCCCCTAGCCATAACTGGCTAAACTTTGAGATCACAGCTGCCATCTGCTGCTCCACAGCACCCAGCATGGGGGGAGTAGCTCCGAAGAGGCCTAAGGGCACTCCATAAGAACACCCCCACACACCCAGGAATTGGGCCAGAGCTGTATATCATGCCTCCTCTGCCACTGGAACACAGACCCAGGCAGCAGCCTGGTGCCTCCATGCTGGTTCGGTACTTCATGATCCCCTGCAACATCTGCTTGATCCTGTTGGCTACTTCTACGTTGGGCTTTGCGGTGCTGCTTTTCCTCAGCAACTGTACGTGGCTGCTGGGTGTTCTTCGGCTCACTGAGCCCCTCATCTTAATTACCAAGGGTTTCAGGGAGGGCAGGGTCAAATCAAAATCCAGGGTTTGCTGTGGATGGGGCACCTTTTCCTTCTGGGTATTGAATAAGTCACACTAGATTCCTGGCCTATAATAACCTATTCTTAGGTTCCTGATGGTATAGATCTTTATCCTGAGCTGCAGGAAACCATGAGAATTGGCAAGGATGCATCAGTGCTGGGATTAGAAGCAGGGGGCAAGATCTTGACTTGCCCAGAGAAAGAAGGTGGCTGTGCAGTTGGCAGGGCAGAATCTATCCTGCCTTGGTCAGTGACTTTCCAGCCATACTGATTTTAACTGGAATCTTGAGGAATGGATATGAGTGGGCAAAGTACCTGCTTAAAGGAACCTAACTTCCCCCCCTCCCCCGCAGACAAACCTGGAATCCACTTCACAGCAGCGCCTTCTATGCCTCCTGATGGTGAGTGCAGTGGTTGGGGACGGTGGTTGGGACAGGTGGTTGGCACGCTAATAATGGGGGTGAAAATGGGCAGGGTTACCAGAATTGGGGCAGTTTACAAGGGAGTCTGGATCCCTTCCAGGGGTCTTTAGGTGCTGGCCAATACTCCTAAGCAGGATCAGTTTTTGAACTGTCAGAGGATTTGTGTGAGGTTTGGATGGAGCACTGAAGTCAGTTTGTGGAGGGATTCCTTTTCTTTGTCTTTTTCCCTATTCAGGAAAGGGTGGGGCTGGAAACAGACAGAAGCACAGAAGGGAAAGTGGGCTGGGTAGTGGGGGAGGGCCCAGTAAAGCCAATGACAGCTGTCTGAGGGCTGGAGGACCTAGGTCTGCCCCTAGGTTGGGGGAGGAAGCAAATGATGGAAAGGGTAGGCTAACCTTTTTCATGGTATTATGGGCTGGGGCTAGCATTCCCAGGGGTTCTACTAGTGTGTAGACTTCTGTAACTAAGCTAATGATAAAAAGAAGAGGAACTGACAGTGTTATAGAAAAAGCAGACTGGGGATAAACTAGCCCAGTCTGGTTTCTCACAGCAAGTGGGGCACAGCTCTAGCCTTTGTACTTACTATTCTGTCAACTCTGCTGCCTGGGCAACTGACTAGTTTTTTTGTTTTTTTTTGTTTGTTTGTTTTTGTTTTTTTTTTTAAGATTTATTTATTTTATATATGTGAGTACGTTGTCAGTGTCTTCAGACACACCAGAAGAGGGCATCAGACCCCATTACAGATGGTTGTGAGCCACCATGTGGTTGCTGGAAATTGAACTCAGGACCTTTGCAATAGCAGTCAGTGCTCTTAACCACTGAGCCATCTCTCCAGCCCTGCAACTGACTAGTTTTACAGAAGACATATGTCTAGAGTTATTTCATGGAAGGCAAAGCCATGCTTTCTGGGATTTTTGGTTTGGGGTAGGGGGTTGAAACTGAGTGTCTATGTAGCCTTGTCTGTCCTAGAAATCACTGTGTAGACCAGACTGGCCTGAAACTCATAGAGGTCCTTCTGCCTGTGCCTCTCAAGTGCTGGGGTAATGGTACATACTACCATGCCCATCCATGGTTCCAGTTTTGTGCAGTATATGAGTTATGGGGGTATCAGGGAATCCTGAGATTGAGGTTGTGGGTGTCACTCTGAGAGCAGACTCTGTTCTCTTTTCTAGGAAGCAGCCTTGTTACATAGATAGTCTGGGTCACTTCCTTGGTCTTGAACATGGAGGAAGTATCCTTTCCTCTGTTCTATACTGGGAAGTTAGGGCAAAGGTAGAGCTATAGAGGCCTTAGCAGTCTGTAAAATCCGGTAGGAAGTGTCCTTGGGAATGGGGAACCCAACCACTTCTTTTTGTTTGTTTGTTTTTTGTTTTTGTTTTTTCCAGACAGAGTTTCTCTGTATAGCCCTGGCTGTCCTGGAACTCACTCTGTAGACTAGGCTGGCCTTGAACTCAGAAATCTGCCTGCCTTTGCCTCCCAAGTGCTGGGATTAAAGCATGCGCCACCACTGCCCAGCAAGCCCAAGCATCTCAAAGCAGGAACTTGATTATATGCAGGATATCAGAGGATCTCTTCTATCTCTTGATGGCCAAATGGGGAAGAGTCAGCTCTAGGCAACTGCCCTTTATTCCCTGCATCTATAATATTAACAAACTGATAGTGTATTCATTGACACTTTGCCAGTAGATTGTTGGTGACTAGTGAGACTGCTAGTTGGGCAGTTCTGGGGGATAGTGTGAATGGAGGCTGTTAGTAATAAGTGGTAGGTGCTTCAGACCTAGCCCTGGACTCTGGCTTTATGGCCCCAAGTCTTGGTCCCAGACCCCAGTGTCCTTCCTCAGGCTGCTTCCCAGGAGCCTCTGTCTGAGAAGTCACTATTAGGGTAGTAAGATACCACTGTGTTCTATGACCCTCACTATTACTAGAGCTACAGAGACTATTGGCTAGGTTGGTGGATGAGTAAGCAAGTTAGGTTGGGAAGCAGGAGGAAGTAACTCTTACTTATCAATATCCTTTAAAAAGGAACCAAATCACTCCCAGTGAGGTAGGCTGTTAGTAGGCAGAGTGTGTCCTTTAGTGTGGTACATGAAGTTAGGTCTAAGTGTTTACAGGCTAGGGGCAAGAGGCCTACAGCTAGCTATCTACATTCAAGGAAGGCTCAGGAGGAAAGAGATCTTCCTTCTTGGCAATTTCTTCTTCTGAAATCTCTAAAACTGCCAGATGTCCTCTTTCCCCTGTTCACACTGCATTCCCAACTGTACATGCAGTCCCCTTATTAATACCCAGCTTTCCTTTGTACACTTCAGACACAGACCATGGCCATCACACACACACACACACACACACAAATAGACATAAGCAGGCTCTTGGGATATATATTTGATAGATATAAAAAGCAGAAGACACTTCTAATATCACAGGCAAAGATGCCTGGCTGGGTAAGAAGCTAAGAGGCCAGGGAGAAGTTCCTCAGGGGCTAAGAACACTTATTGGGGAAACCATACATGACCCATTAGGGACTGCTGACTCCTAGGTGCCCAGGTATGCCACCTGTACTTATGAGAAGCAGTTTGGGGAAGTGACCAGGAGCACAGATAGGGACCAAGCTAAGCTCTGGTGTTTATTAGGGATGAAACTTAATCAGTAGCCTCACTGAGCCTCTGCTTTCATTTCTGATACATGGACATTGCATATGATGATACTTTAGGTGGTGCTTGAAGTCCAAAGCTGTTAAAACAGCTCAGCCTGCTGTAGTAATGTGTATAATTCCTTCATCCATACCTCTCTGCAGGTGGTCTCAGATTGTGCCTGTTCTAACATTAAGAAAATTATCAGGTGGTAGTGGTGCACACCTTTAATCCCAGCACTCAGGAGGCAAAGGCAGCCAGATCTCTAAGTTTGAGAACAGCCTGGTCTACAGAGCAAATTTCAGGACAGACAAGACTACACAGAGAAACACTGTCTCAAAAGCCAACCAACCAACCAAACAAACAAATTTTGTCTTAAACTTTTGTGATCTTTTGGTCCTGTGGGGAAGGGATACAGGTAAACTTTGTTAAAACAAGGATCACCATAGTTTAAGGAATCATTCTTCATCAGTTTAGTGGCATGAGTATGAGTGTGGTGATAGATGGTACCCAAGCTCTGTGATCTCTTTCTCTCTCTCTTGTGTGTGTGTGTGTGTGTGTGTGTGTGTGTGTGTGTGTGTGTGCGCGCGTGTGCGCGCGCGTGTGCACGGGCTCATACATGCTGTAACACAAGATGTGGAGATCAGAGGACAACATGAGGGAATCAGTTCTCTCCCACTATGTGGATCTTGCTAATCAAACTCAGATGGTCAGGCTTGGTAGTAAGTGCCTTTATCTATTCAGCTGTCTTGCCAGCCACGAGTTAACTCCTGATAAATAACTTAATTGCAGAAACAGGATGGGTCCTATGCTCTTTAAACCTTGAATTTGCCACAGAACTTCAGTCCAGGTTCTTTGTCGTTGTTGTTGTTGTTGTTGTTTTGTTGAGACAGAATCTTACACTTGGAGAGCTACACCTGGCTTTGGTGTATGGATGAAGGAATAAATAGCTACCCTTGGCTGTGGATTTGAGACCTGGAGGAGGTTGGCTAAACCAAGTAATCAGATAAAGAAGCCCAAGAATCATAGACACCATCAGTCAGCCAAGGAACTTGGTGTTAGGTACAGACCCAGAGACTGACCTAGGGGACACCTTGGCCAATAGCCAAAGAGTACAGCCAAGAAGCATCAGCTCAGCCTCAGAACATACTTGTTAAATTTGGTATGCGACCTTCAAGGAACTTGGGTAAGAAAAGACCAAGTGTGAGGATGGTGTGACTAGGAGAGAGAATGCTAAATAGGAGATGGGTGTTGGCCATGAAGAGAGGCCACTGGTGGATATGTTTGTTTTGAGCCAAGACAGGGAAGGCTGTTGGTGCTAAGAATCCTATTATTATATGGTCTGCCCAGTACTTGTCTGGGACCCTTTGCTTAAATTTTGTGATATTGGCAAACCCATAGTTCTGGGAGTAGGTACTTACTGTTCCCATTTATAAGAAAGGAAGAAGACACTAAGGCACAGTGTGGAAGCTCAGGAGGGTAAACGCAAACATAAGCAGGTCGTACATGAGCAGGTAGATGTCCTGAAATTTTAGCTTTCTAAGGTGGAGGCAAGGCTACCCAGACAAACAAACAAGGGAAAGAGGCTGGGCAGGTCATTGCTATTGCAGTGGCTGGCTCTAGCCCCTAATGTATTCTGCCCTCCTAGGAGATGTCCGAAACTACTTCTGGCATGATGTGACGTGATGATAATTACACCTAATTAAACATTCAGTAGATCTAGGTAACTGTCGCCCCTTAGGGGCCCACCCAACATGTGGTTCATCTTTTCAGAAGGGATCAGCTCCAGTGTGGTTAGGAAGGCTTCCCCATTGGGTATCTAAACTTTAAATATACCAGTGTTGCCGGGCAGTGGTGGTGCACGCTTTTAATCACAGAGGGGATTGGGAGGCAGAGGCAGGCAGATTTCTGAGTTCGAGGCCAGCCTGGT
>JANHMN010000004.1:108726-136998 GCA_030674055.1 Rhabdomys pumilio
CAGAGAAACCCTGTCTCGAAAAACCAAAAAAAAAAAAAAAGATATATATATATACCAGTGTCTACTTGTGTCTACTTTACCTGTGGGCTTAGTAAACAATACCTGGCCCTTCTTCTGGACATTGCTGTTTGCAACACTGAGACTACAATGTTAGAAAGCTCTTATGTGAATGGGTGTGTGAGACTGAATACAGGGGGCACTTGCACTGAGGGGGAGTACTTGTATGGTCCTAGAGAAACCTATACCACTCCAGCTTGAGGCTGAGTAGAAGCATTATATGATTGTGAGAGAAGCTTTGAAAGGTTAGGGGAGCCGGGCGGTGGTGGCGCACGCCTTTAATCCCAGCACTTGGGAGGCAGAGGCAGGTGGATCTCTGAGTTCGAGGCCAGCCTGGTCTACAGAGTGAGTTCCAGGACAGCCAGGACTACACAGAGAAACCCTGTCTCAAAAAAAAAAACCAAAAAAAAAAAAAAAAAAAAAAAAAAAAAAAGAAAGGTTAGGGGAATAGACAGAGAACAGAGTTTGAGGGAGAAAAGATAGTGGGAACAGGGAACAGGTTGGGGCAGGGCAGGACAGTGTGCTTCTGGAGATGAGAGACCGACCAGAGAGGTATGGGGGAAGGTAGCAATGAGAGAAGGAAAGTGGGTATGTGGGACAAAGTTCCAGACTCCTAGTAGTACACAGCTCCCATCAGGCCTGGAAGAAAGTAAAAGGGGTGGGGGTGGGGGGTGACCTCAGAAGGTTATGGAGGGGTCCTTAATGGGAGGTAGCAGGATTCAGATGGACTCAGGAGTACACCCGCCTCCAGAAAGGAGCCACATAAACCTTAAATGAAGTGAGTCTGAGTTTTGTGAAGTAAAAACATACAGGTGTAACTCATATAGCCAGCTTCCTTCATCCACATCTCTCAATTCCTCAAGCTAGCAATGGCAAGGCTCTCTCTGAGATTACATAGGCACCCCTACGCAGATCCTTCAGAGCCCTTCCAGAGCAGCTACCCTCACATTCAACCCCAGCAACCACAAGAGCTGAGATCATGGATGGGGCTAAGGCTTCCATAGCTGGAGCCCTCTCCTGCCATGTGTTAGGGCCCATGTGGTGTGCAGGGAGTAAATGCTTTGTCCTATTGTGGGAGCATGAACTCAATAGTTGTAGGGTATGTAGTGAGGGAAACTGCTCTCCCATGGGGGAAGGTCCCAGGAGACTTTCAAGGGTAGAGTTGAGCATAAGCAGTGTGACAGTTGTAGGATGCAGGTGCTTATGTGTTTGGGTGGGACCTTAGTCATGTGAATTCTTGGATATGGAACTCCCCATGAAATTTGGGCACAAACAGAATGTGATACAAGGGCTCATGGGTGTGTGGACCTAGGAACAGATTCCCGGCAGCCTGCCTCTGAATAACCTTTCTCTGGTCTAAACTCAGTATGCAGGGGAATGTTATGTGGCTTTGGTGCTGTGTGTGAACCTAGTGTTGAGGATCCAGGCCGGGCCTCCTGTGTGTGCAAGAAGAATGTCTGCCCTGCTATGGTGGCTCCTGTGTGTGGCTCAGATGCCTCCACCTATAGCAATGAGTGTGAGCTACAACGTGCACAGTGCAACCAGCAACGGCGCATCCGCCTACTTCGCCAAGGGCCATGTGGTAAGTGAGTGTGGGAGGTTGGGGGGGGTGGCCCAGTGGACAATCAGCATGACCCCACCTACTCACCCACAGGGTCCCGGGACCCCTGTGCCAATGTGACCTGCAGTTTCGGTAGTACCTGTGTACCTTCAGCCGATGGACAGACTGCCTCATGTCTGTGTCCTACAACCTGCTTTGGGGCCCCTGATGGCATAGTGTGTGGCAGTGATGGTGTTGACTACCCTAGTGAGTGCCAGCTGCTTCGTCATGCTTGTGCCAACCAGGAGCACATCTTCAAGAAGTTCAGTGGTCCTTGTGGTAAGGAAAGCATTCTGCATGGCTTCTCTCCATATGTGACTCCAGTGTGCACTAGTGACAGCTCCTGATTTCTACTCTTGGACTCTAGACCCCTGCCAGGGCAGCGTGTCAGACCTGAACCATATTTGCCGTGTGAACCCACGTACACGGCACCCAGAAATGCTTCAACGGCCCGAGAACTGTCCTGCCCAGCACACACCTATCTGCGGAGATGATGGGGTCACCTATGAAAACGACTGTGTCATGAGCCGTATAGGTGCAACCCGTGGCCTGCTTCTCCAGAAAGTGCGCTCTGGTCAATGCCAAACTCGAGGTTGGTGCTCCCGGGGGATGGATCCAGCCCTGTTACTGTGGCTCATTAGGCCCCCGTTTCTGCATGCCTGTATCCCCATGCACTATGTCAGGTGTCCACAAATACCCTGTACATGGTTGATAGTTGGTGTGGTACTTTGCCTATCTGATCTCCTTGTCTACTCCCAGACCAGTGCCCAGAGACCTGCCAGTTTAACTCTGTATGCCTGTCCCGCCGTGGCCGTCCCCGCTGTTCCTGCGATCGTGTCACCTGTGATGGGGCTTACAAGCCTGTGTGTGCCCAAGATGGGCACACATATGACAATGACTGTTGGCGCCAACAGGCTGAGTGTCGACAACAGCAGGCCATTCCCCTCAAGCACCAGGGCCCGTGTGGTGAGCAGCCTGGGGTCCAGCTGGGAATAGCTGGTCTTGCATCACTCCTTGTCCCTGTCATACACCATCTCCATTTCTTGTCATATACCTCCTGGGGTCCTGGGCTGGGGTCATGTGGGGAGGGTGCAGGTGTGTGGAAGCTGTGAGGAGGGGAACTGGGGAACCTGGGAAGTGGGACAAAGGCAGTGTGCACTTGGCCTTGCTACACCAGCAGGTCCTCTGGTCCATCCTCATCAGTCTCGGTACTGCACTGGGAACAGACTACTTGGGTGGGCAGAAATGGATGTGATGCTGCAGATTTCTTGCTCTAGAAACACAGTGCAGTCCCAAGCCTCTTAGAAGTAGATTGTAATTTGGGATTTGAGGGACCAGTGAAGAGGGTAGAGGAAATTGGGCAGTGGCCAGCAGGCCCCTTTGGAGCTGTGGGCATCTATGGCCCTGCCTGCCTCTGCTGTCTGTCTTGGTCAGTCCTCTGTCCATCTTTCTGCATCTGTCTGTTTCTTCTTGGTCCTTTCCTCCTCTCGGCTCCGACTCTTGTGTCTTCCAGCCTGACCTGTTGGCAGGATGAGGTGCTGCGCCTGCCCGCCAGGAGCCCACAGCCCGAGGTCTGCCCCTGGCGCGGCTGGGGGGAGTGGCTTGCTACTGCCTGGCCTTCTGGTCCTCAGAGCAAGTTGACAGACACCTTCTTCCCTGTGTAGTTTGTGATTGTGGGGTGTAGAGTTTTCCTATCCATGGGGGAAAAGTTTCAACCCTCATGTGCATGGTATCCCAGGGCTGCTGGTGGTCCAGGGTCAGTGACCTGCTATGGGCAGTCAGAAACTCATGTCCCCATCCACCTCTGTTATGTGTCTGTCCCTTTCTCTGCTGTGTCCTGTGCATCTAGCTTTTCCTCCACCATTCCCACCCTGGAGAGGGGCTATTGCATGGGAGTGGGCTTTGTCCATAGATGGAGGAGAATGTGGACTGAGTACCACATCCTCCCCAGACCAGACCCCATCCCCATGCCATGGAGTGCAGTGTGCATTTGGGGCAGTATGCACAGTGAAGAATGGGAAAGCTGTGTGCGAGTGCCAGCGGGTGTGCTCGGATATCTACGATCCTGTGTGCGGCAGTGACGGTGTCACTTATGGCAGTGTGTGCGAGCTGGAATCCATGGCCTGTGCCCTTGGGCGGGAAATCCAAGTGGCCCGCAGAGGACCCTGTGGTCAGTGGTGGGCAAGTGGGTTGGGTTGGTGGGAGGAGGCTTCTCGTCAACATGGTGATAGAGTTTCCTCCCCAGACCGATGTGGGCAGTGCCGTTTTGGATCCCTGTGTGAGGTGGAGACTGGACGCTGTGTGTGCCCCTCTGAATGTGTGGAATCAGCCCAGCCCGTATGTGGTTCTGATGGACATACATATGCTAGTGAATGCGAGCTGCATGTCCATGCCTGTACGCACCAGATCAGCCTATACGTGGCCTCAGCTGGACACTGCCGTGAGTGGGACCAAAAGGGATAGTCTTCCGTGAGTCTCTCTCCATCAGGGAACCATGCTTATTCCTGCTTCTTACCATCTCCTGTAGAGACCTGTGGAGAAACAGTTTGTACCTTTGGGGCTGTGTGTTCAGCTGGACAGTGTGTATGTCCCCGTTGTGAGCACCCTCCACCTGGCCCTGTGTGTGGCAGTGATGGTGTCACCTACCTCAGTGCCTGTGAACTACGAGAAGCTGCCTGTCAGCAGCAGGTACAAATTGAGGAGGCCCATGCAGGGCCATGTGAGCCGGGTAAGCTCAGGTAACTGGTGTAAACCCCTAGATTCCAGTCTCTGATGGAGACCTCATGGGTGACTGCTCTTTTTTCCTGCAGCTGAGTGTGGCTCAGGGGGCTCTGGTTCTGGGGAAGACAACGAGTGTGAACAGGAGCTATGCCGACAGCGTGGTGGTGTCTGGGATGAGGACTCAGAAGATGGGCCATGTGTCTGTGACTTCAGCTGCCAGAGTGTCCTTAGAAGCCCAGTGAGTAACCCAACTTTCATGGTTCCAGGGTGGGTACACTGAGGAGGGGGTCAAGGTTGTTGAGGTTGGCCCCACTCCTCCAGGTATGTGGCTCAGATGGGATAACCTATGGCACTGAGTGTGACCTGAAGAAGGCCAGGTGTGAATCACAGCAAGAACTATATGTTGCTGCTCAGGGAGCCTGCCGTGGTGAGTGGCTGTACAGAGAACACACCTAGCATGTGGTGACATGTTCTATGTTTGTGCTTCTGTTTCTCTGTGTGTGCATGTTCTGTGGTGCACGGCATAGAGATATAAGGCTGTGGGCGTACGCACATGCTGTGGTGACTTTTCTTATTGTTGATGGTAATGGCTGTTTATTTATTTATTTATTTTGGTTTTCTTTTTTTATTTTACTTACTTTGAGGCAGGGTTTCACTACATAGCCCTAGATAGATAGATACATAGCTACATAGATCAGACTGGCCTTGAATTCATAAACTCGCCTGCTTATGCTCCTTGAGTACTGGGATTAAAGGTGTGTACCAAGTGCTGGCTTTCTACTAGCCAGATTAGGTGCCAAACGGAGGCAACAAAGAACATGAGGACCGCCACTAGGCACTTTCACTCTTGTAGAAGAGATTGCTGCTAGGCTAGGATTGTCACACGCCTTTGATCTCAGAGGCAGGTGGATCTCTGAGTGCGAGGTTAGCCTACAGAGCCAACTCCAGGACAGCCAAGGCTACACAGAGAAACTCTTGTTTCGGGGGATGGAGGGAGGTGGGGGGGGGGAGGAGGTTGTGCTGATGTATGTGTTTGTACGTGTACACAGATGTATCCACACAAGAGTAATGTGTTAGAGGAATGTGAGTAAGCCATATAAATGTATCTTTATATATTTGTTTACCCTTATATCTGTATGCATGTCTTTGTGGCTCTGATAATGTGTGCACTCGGATGTATGTCCCTACCTGTATGTGGCTTTGTACGATTTATGGGTTTGGGGTTCTATGTTTACTGTATGTCTTTATATGTGATATGTTGATTTCACCTATGACACCATCGATTTTCAGTTCCCAGTGGGATTTGATGTCAAAAGGAATGAGGTCATGTGACAAAGGTCATGTGACAGGAGGCAGTGAGGCAGAATGATTGGGCTTAGGGTGAACAACTACCACTACATTAAATATAAACTGCTGTGCACCTCTCCTCAGGCCCTACCTTGGCTCCACTGCTACCTATAGCCTTCCCACACTGTGCCCAAACCCCCTATGGCTGCTGCCAGGACAATGTCACTGCTGCCCAGGGTGTGGGCTTGGCTGGCTGTCCCAGTGAGTATTTGAACCCAGCCCTGACTGTGGTCTAGCAGAGCTGTGCAGCTTCAGTGACCAGTGCTTTTTCTTCTTGTAGGCACCTGCCATTGCAACCCACATGGCTCCTATAGTGGCACTTGTGACCCAACCACAGGGCAGTGCTCCTGCCGACCAGGTGTAGGAGGCCTCAGGTGTGATCGCTGTGAACCTGGCTTCTGGAACTTCCGTGGCATTGTCACTGATGGACATAGTGGTTGCACTCGTGAGTAATGGAGCTACATGCATTCTTGCCTGTCTACCCCATCACTGATCATGTCTTGGCTTGACCAGTATCTGGTAGGGCTGGGGCAAGTAGGGAAACTTATCCAGGTACAAACCATAAATTCTTTCCTCCCACTCCCCCAGCCTGCAGCTGTGACCCTCGGGGTGCCGTAAGAGATGACTGTGAGCAGATGACTGGATTGTGTTCCTGTAGACCTGGTGTGGCTGGTCCCAAGTGTGGGCAGTGTCCAGATGGTCAAGCCCTGGGCCATATTGGCTGTGAAGCAGGTGAGAGCAGGAACTGGTACTGACCCTAGGACTCCCTATGCTGAGAGTGGGAATACCTGAGTTAGCAGAATTTTTTTATCCCTACCTCAGATCCCATGACACCTGTGACTTGTGTGGAACTACACTGTGAGTTTGGTGCCTCCTGCATAGAGGAGGCTGGTTTTGCCCAATGTGTCTGCCCAACTCTCACATGTCCAGAAGCTAACTCTACCAAGGTAAGGAATGAAATATGTAGAGAGTGATGGGGGTAAGGAGGCCTTTCCCAAGCACCCTTTCCCTATACTTCAGGTCTGTGGGTCAGATGGTGTCACATATGGCAATGAATGCCAGCTGAAGACCATTGCCTGCCGCCAGCGTCTGGACATCTCCACTCAGAGTCTTGGTCCATGCCAGGGTAAGGATCTAGAGCAACCCAACTGCCTAAAACGAACTAGAAGGACCTGACCCTGTTCTGACTTGAACCCCTAACATCCTTCTTTTTTCAGAGAGTGTTGCTCCTGGGACTTCCCCAACATCTGCATCCATGACCACCCCAAAGCATATCCTGAGCAAGACACTGCCATTTCCCCACAACAGCCTTCCTCTTTCCCCCAGCAGTACTCCCCATGATTGGCCCACCCCATTGCCTATATCACCTCAGACCACATTCAGCATCCCCAGGAGCACTGCATGGCCTGTGCTGACTGTGCCTCCAACAGCACCCTCTGATGTGACCAGTCTTGCAACATCAATCTTCAGTGAATCTGGCAGCGCCAATGGGAGTGGCGATGAGGAGCTGAGTGGAGATGAGGAGGCCAGTGGGGGCGGGTCTGGGGGTGAGCAGGGCCTCAGGGACGTGTGGGCAGGTCTGAGGGTGATGTGGGGGCAGAGCCCAAGAGTGGCTCCTACCCAGGGCTGTACTTAGACTACATTTCCCCAGGACTTGAGCCCCCGGTGGGCAACATTGTGGTGACCCATGGGCCACCCATCGAGAGAGCTTCCTGCTACAACTCACCTTTGGGCTGCTGCTCAGATGGCAAGACACCCTCACTGGACTCAGAAGGCTCCAACTGTCCTGGTAAGTGTACAGCAGGCAAAGGGGTGAGCTGGAGGAACAGCATAGACAGGAATGTTGTCTTCACCCTGTGGCAGCAGGTTGGTATAAGGTCATGGTATTCTGGCTCCAGCACTTGAGTGTATGGGGGGATTAGAGATTTGGCACACATATGCACTCTGGTTTTAGCCATTGAATGTGCATGTGTGCCAAGGACTCTATACCTAACCCATCTTTCTCCTTGCAAGCCAGCTTGGGGCACCTGCTCCTAGGAATTGCCTGGTAACTGACACCAGCCCTACCCTGGGGTTCCTACTTACTAACCCCATGATCATCTGACTAACATCCCCTGCCCTGCACCCCACATGGCTTGCTGTGGGACTTGCTTCTGTGGCTGCCTAGGAGGCTAGATGGCATTGGCAGGGCCTTACTGCCCCTCCCCCACAGCTACCAAGGCATTCCAGGGCGTGCTGGAGCTTGAGGGGGTCGAGGGACAGGAACTGTTCTACACACCTGAGATGGCTGACCCCAAGTCAGAGTTGTTTGGGGAGACTGCAAGGAGCATTGAAAGCACGGTATGAGGGTTTGTGGGGCATTCATTTAGGACAGACCCAGATGACTGACTCAAGTGAATCTTAACTGGGTTTAGACGGTACCTTGTGCCCTCATCCATTACCTGCCCACAGCTGGACGACCTATTCAGGAATTCAGATGTCAAAAAGGACTTCTGGAGCATCCGCCTACGGGAACTGGGTCCTGGCCAATTAGTCCGTGCCATTGTGGATGTTCACTTTGACCCTAGTAAGCCTCTGTTGCCCTCACGGGAGATGATGGGTGTGGACTACATGGAGCCAGGTCATGCTTAGGACCCTCATGCTCTTCTCCCCAGCCACAGCCTTCCAGGCATCAGATGTGGGTCAGGCCTTGCTCCGACAGATCCAGGTATCCAGGCCGTGGGCCCTGACAGTGAGGAGGCCTCTGCAGGAACATGTGCGATTCTTGGACTTTGGTGAGTACCAGGTTAGGCCTCATCTTGCCTGTTCTTCCGTCTGTAGCCTCCATGCCTCAACAATACTTCATATGTCCTGTGGCATATAACATATAACAAATATGTTAAATGCATATTTAACAGTTATCCTCCCCTGCAGACTGGTTTCCAACTTTCTTTACGGGAGCTGCAACAGGAACTACAGCTGCTGTGGCCACAGCCAGAGCTACCACTGTGAGCCGACTGTCTGCTTCTTCTGTCACCCCACGAGTCTATCCCAGTTACACCAGCCGGCCTGTTGGCAGAACTACAGCACCACTAACCACTCGCCGGCCACCAACCACTACTACCAGCATTGACCGACCTCGGACCCCAGGTCCTCAACAGCACCCAAAATTCTGTGATTCCCAACCTTGCCTCCATGGAGGTACCTGCCAGGACCAGGATTCTGGCAAGGGTTTCACCTGCAGCTGTACTCCAGGCAGGGGTGGCACTATCTGTGAGAAAGGTAAGGTCACCCAGTGCTGGAGGGTTTGGGGTTATGGCCAGAGGGTGTAGCAGGATCTTAGGCACTAGCTTAACTCTGTCTGTCTCCTGCAGTACAAGCCCCCTCTGTGCCAGCTTTTACGGGCCACTCCTTCTTGGCCTTTCCCACCCTCCGGGCCTACCACACGCTGCGTCTGGCACTGGAATTCCGAGCGCTGGAGACAGAGGGACTGCTACTCTACAATGGCAATGCACGTGGCAAAGATTTCCTGGCTCTGGCTCTGTTGGATGGTCATGTACAGTTCAGGTAGGCATGGTAGATGGGGTAGTACATAGGCATGACTTCTGTAGGTCAGATGACCTGTATGGTGTCAGAGACCAACCTAGACCTTCTGAATCTAGGGAATGAAGTCTGGTGGGCCATGGGTGAGATGAGGTAGGCCAGGCTTGTGGTAGGCCTGGACCAACATCCTAAGCACTTGCTCTCATGTCTAGGTTCGACACAGGCTCAGGGCCAGCGGTGCTAACGAGCTTAGTGCCAGTGGAACCAGGACGGTGGCACCGCCTTGAGTTGTCACGGCATTGGCGGCAGGGCACACTTTCTGTGGATGGCGAGACTCCTGTTGTAGGTGAAAGTCCTAGTGGCACTGATGGCCTCAACTTGGACATGAACCTCTATGTGGGTGGTATCCCAGAAGAACAAGTTGCCATGTGAGCAGAAATAGGCTGGGACTGGCTGGGCCCCTGGTCTCTGACTCTGTGTAACAAATGATGGGTAATAGAGGAATGGGTGTGGGTGGTAGCTGTGACTTTGACCTCAACCGATTTTCTGACCCTCTATCAGTTTTTGCTGTGCATATCTTTGATGGGACCTATGGAGATGGCTATCCCTCACCTTCAACCCTGACCTTTGACCCTCATCATACCCACCTCCTGATTTTGTCTTATTATTGAGCTTGGCTACCCTGTGAATATAATAAAGAGAGTAGGCATAGGGTCATTACTGATGCCTAGCTGTGGTTTATGGGGCATGTTAGTATTATAGCTGACTGTGAGAGGATACCTCTGACTGACCCCTCCTGGTATCAGGGTGCTTGATCGGACCTCTGTGGGCATCGGCCTGAAAGGATGCATTCGTATGTTGGATATCAACAACCAGCAGCTGGAGCTTAGCAGTTGGCAGAGGACTGCAGTTCAAAGCTCTGGTGTGAGAGAATGTGGAGACCATCCGTGTTTACCTAACCCCTGCCATGGTGGGGCCCTATGCCAGGCACTGGAGGCTGGCATGTTCCTTTGTCAGTGCCCACCTGGCCGCTTTGGTGAGAACTAGCCTAGGGCCTGGGAAGGAATCTAGATGTTGTGGGAAGAGACTTCATGTTTCCTGGAATCCCTATCCAATCTTCCTTCAGGCCCAACTTGTGCAGATGAAAAGAGTCCCTGCCAGCCAAACCCCTGCCAAGGGGAAGCTCCCTGCCGTGTGCTTTCTAGGGGTGGAGCCAAGTGTGAGTGCCCCCTGGGACGCGGTGGTACCTTCTGTCAGACAGGTAAGGTCAAAGTGCTGCTGGGGAAGGATGAGGGGTTAGGGTCAAATTTCTGGGTTAGGGTTGTATTTGATCATTTAGATATAGTAGTAGGGAAACCAGGGCCTGCAATCTTGTTTTGACATCTGTTTGGCCCTCCATAGTCCTGGAGACTGCTGGTTCCCGACCCTTCCTGGCTGACTTTAATGGCTTCTCCTACCTGGAACTGAAAGGCTTGCACACCTTCGAGAGAGACCTGGGGTTAGTAGGACAGGAGGATTAAGGGAAGGGAGCTAACCTGATGAGGAGAAAGTGACACACTCCCACAATTCCACATGACCCCAGGGAGAAGATGGCACTGGAGATGGTGTTCTTGGCTCGTGGGCCCAGTGGCTTACTCCTCTACAATGGGCAGAAGACAGATGGCAAGGGAGACTTTGTATCCCTGGCCCTGCATAACCGGCACCTAGAGTTCCGCTATGACCTTGGCAAGGGGGCTGCAGTCATCAGGTGGGCATATGGGAGCTAGACTAGGCATTAACCAGGGTTGGCTCTAGATATTCTGCACAGATCACAAGGAGGACCTGAAGGACTACCTGAGGTTGGGATGACAGTTATCTATACAAAGGGCATATGCCGGTGCCACTTGGGCTCTGGGTGAGCGGAGAACAAAACCTCTTTGTACCTTTTTGCAGGAGTAAAGAGCCCATAGTCCTGGGCACCTGGGTCAGGGTATTCCTGGAACGAAATGGCCGCAAGGGTGCCCTTCAAGTGGGTGATGGGCCTCGGGTGTTAGGGGAGTCTCCGGTGAGTATCCAGGGCGTGAGGAAGTTCTAGACCTCCCGCACCCTGTTCCCACCACTTCCCTTCCTCCTCCTTGGGGGCTTCATAGACCTTGATAGCCACCTCTCACAGAACTGTTTTCTCTGTCCGCCCTGTGCCTCCGTCTGTCTCCTTTTTGTTCCCACTGCTCTCTGGCTCTTGCTCTGCAACCCCCCACCTGCTCTCCGGATGTCAGAAATCCCGCAAGGTACTGTTGGCCTCTTATCCAACTCAGCTCACCATCTCTTGTACCCATTCTTAGAGTAGACTTTCCCACTAAGACCCAGTCTGCCATTTCTGTGTGATTAATGCTGCCTCATAGATAGTGAAGAGTGGGTGTGGGGCATGAAACAATTGGGCATACTCCAGCCCAGTGGGTGGATCATACATGACCCTTTCCCCCATGCCTCCTCTAGGTGCCGCACACCATGCTCAACCTCAAGGAGCCTCTCTATGTTGGAGGAGCTCCTGACTTCAGCAAGCTGGCCCGGGGCGCTGCAGTGTCCTCTGGCTTCGATGGTGCCATCCAGCTGGTATGGAGATGGGCACCAGCCAGGTTTCTCCACAGTGGGTTGGAGAGGGCCATTTTATGTGGGGATTACATCCTAGGTGAGGGTTGTCTCATCAGAGAAGGTAGCAGATGTGACTAAGGTGCTTCCTCCTTTCTTCTTCAGGTATCTCTAAGAGGCCATCAACTGCTGACTCAGGAGCATGTGTTGCGGGCTGTAGATGTCTCACCTTTTGCAGACCACCCTTGTACCCAGGCTTTGGGCAACCCCTGCCTTAATGGGGGCTCGTGTGTCCCGAGGGAAGCTGCTTATGAATGCCTGTGTCCTGGGGGCTTCTCTGGGCTGCACTGCGAGAAGGGTGAGCACTGGCAGCCCAGGGCTGAGACTTGGCATGGCCTAGAGATCTCACCTGAGGCCCATTTCATCCCATCTGTCTCCCAGGACTAGTTGAGAAGTCAGTGGGGGACCTAGAAACACTGGCCTTTGATGGGCGGACCTACATCGAATACCTCAATGCTGTGATTGAGAGGTAACATGCAGTCAGGAGCCAGGCATTCCCTCTACCCTTGGCTGTCTTGTCTGGTCCTGTCTGTGCATGCCATGCAGGGTATGGGTGTTAGATTCTCCATATCCCTCTCAGCTCTGGCCAGGAGGGAAGGCCCAGAATCTACCCTATCCCCTTCATTCTCACTATCTCTGTCTCTTTGTTTACAAGCGAGCTGACCAATGAGATCCCAGCGTAAGTAGGCTCTTGGCTCTAGTCATACCATGGCACTCACTCATGTCCATGCTTTGCTCCTAGCATTATAATCTTGAGCCCTATTAAAGGTAGAATTTCTACCCTGGATGGAGGATGGAGTTGGGGCCTGTTCATATACTGTCAGGCTCAGCTTCCAGCCTTGAAGTGGTCAATCCTCTACCTAGGATATACCTGCCAAGGGCCATCACCCACACCACTGAGGCTCCACTGCAAGTGTGATTCTGTGCTTGTGTATACATGTATACATGTTTCTATGTGTATATACTTGGTATGTACTAGGTAGGTACTTGGGTATGTGTCTGATTTATGGGTATGTGTGTATGTATTGTATCTACATATGCCCATATGTGCATGCAACATGCACGTGTGTATGTAAATGTGAATTTGTGTAGATGTATGCAAATGTGTATGGTGTGTGTGTGTGTGTGTGTGTGTGTGTGTGTGTGTGGTATATGTGTATGTGTCTGCACAGACATGGTCATGTATATGCTAGGACATCTCCAGGACTGCTGCCATCAGAAGAACCTTTGTGATTCCATATCACCAATGCCTCTCTCCTTGAACTACCCACCAGGGCATGTCCCCCACATATGTGTTACATGAGGGTCACTGCCAAAGCCCTTTGTGGGCAGGGCCATTGACACTCTGGAATCATGCTTGCTCTTCCTCTTGTCTGCACATGTTGACAAAGGGGATTTTGGCCTGCATTCAGCTTGTCTTGTCTTCTGCTTACTGCTTCCCTCTCTTCCTGCTTCTAAGCCCTGAAACTCTGGATTCCCGGGCCCTTTTCAGGTAAGCACATGGCAGTATTTGAGAGACCCAGCACATTATGTTGCCATGTGCTTGCCTCTTGTCTCCCACCTCCGATCAACTTTGTTCAACTTTGTCTAGTTGACCGTGTCTACCATCTCTCCTTCCTTGCATTGTTTGTGTTGCCCCTGCCCACCCAGTTGCCAGGGTCTGACCACCAGCTTCTGGTCTCTATGATAGTAGCTCAAGCTTTGTGCTCTGACATCACCCACACCCACCCCACTCCATTGCCTACTACCCTGGAAGTCCTTGACCCATCCTTTTACTTTACAGTGAGAAAGCACTGCAGAGCAACCACTTTGAACTGAGCTTACGCACTGAGGCCACTCAGGGGCTGGTGCTGTGGGTTGGCAAGGCGACAGAACGTGCGGATTACATGGCTCTGGCCATTGTGGATGGGCACCTACAGCTGAGCTATGACCTAGGTTCCCAGCCAGTTGTGCTGCGCTCCACTGTGAAGATCAACACCAACCGCTGGCTTCGAGTCAGGGCTCACAGGTCAGTGAAGTCCACTGAGAACGACAAGAGGTAGTGGGTGAACTTGCTTAGCTGGGTCGTACCCAGTCATTCATGGTCACTAGCAGCCTGACTCAAGGTCTGTTAGTGAGAGGGGAAGAGGGAACAGTAAGAAGACACAAGAGAAGCAATCATCCACTGCCTGCCAGGATAACATGTAGCGTTACTTTCAGGGTGTGGTATCTACAAGGCATGTGATGGAGAAAATGTGGTGTCTAGATCCTAGATGAGGTAGGGAGGACACTCTTGACAGATTTGTCCTACCCATCCCTAGGGAGCACAGGGAAGGTTCCCTTCAAGTGGGCAATGAAGCCCCTGTGACTGGCTCTTCCCCATTGGGTGCCACACAATTGGACACAGATGGAGCCCTGTGGCTTGGTGAGTGTTTGGAACTGGCCAGGGGAGGGGATACTCAAGGGTCTCAAACTGTATGATGGATAGACTGTCCTAGAGCTGACATCTGAAGTGGCCCATCTGATAACAGTGGGCTCTCCAGGGCAGGGCAGCACCCTCTTCTTCATTAACCTCGCAGATCATAAGTCTGTGTACATGTATAGCACCTCACTGATATTCAGGTGCTGGTAGGCCCCTTACGTTGGCATCACTGCTAATCTGCTGTCTGTCCTGTAGGAGGCCTGCAGAAGCTTCCTGTGGGGCAGGCTCTACCAAAGGCCTATGGCACAGGTTTTGTGGGCTGTCTGCGGGACGTGGTAGTGGGCCATCGCCAGCTGCATCTGCTGGAGGACGCTGTCACCAAACCAGAGCTAAGACCCTGCCCCACTCCCTGAGCTGCCACCAGAGCTACCACCTTCCTTACTGTAATTATTTTCTATTTTTGTAAACTTGTTGCATTTTTATATGATTTTCTTGACTGCACGTTGGCCAGAAGGACTGCTGGCCTGGCCTCCTTTCCGTCCGGGCAGCTGTGCTGCAGAGACAAAGTGGTGCTGAGGGACTCTTAAGTAGACCATAGCACCTAGAGCCCTGGGCTTTGAAGGCAGCCTTAGGACACACTCCTCTGCCTAAGGTACCATGCCTCAAGCCCCTTGCACTGTATGTTTCTACCTGTCCACTTGTATTGGTCCTTTGGGTCTCCTGGCCCATTGCTAGGCCCTGTTTGTGTGTTATTAATGTGTTATTGGATGAGAACTGTGTCCCTGAGCAGGAGGGGGCTGTTGGGGTTGAGGAGGCCCTTCAACCAAGTAACATTGGGTCCTTTGTAGGTTCCCACTTAAGCTGCTCTCCTGTGTGTGCTAAGAGCCAGCCTCACCCCAGGCTAGCCTGGACCCCTAGTGCTCCTGTGACAATACTGTGATATCAAAAAACTGATAACAATTGGGACATCATCTTACTTACCAAAATGTGTTTGCCTGTCCCTGGAAGCTGGAAACAGAAGCCAGGCTCCATCTAAGTTGGCCTGACTGGCCCTCAGCTGGCCTTACCCCCCTACTCAGTTACTCTGAACATGGTCATCCTTTCCCCAAAAACACCAGGCCACTTAGGAACCCCTAAGAGGGAGTGCGTCAGTATGGGATGTGATTGACCTCCATTGCTTACCTGCCTGAGCAGCCAGCTGCACCTGTCTCTCAAAGATATCTAGCCAGACTCCTAACCACATTCGTCAACCACTGATTTTGTTTGATTTCTGATGTGGACGTGTGGTCATTCCTATTTAACTCACAGCAACCTTTAATTGGTCTAATATGAGGGCAACCCTTAGTTGGTCCATTGTAATGCTGGTCATCCTTGTCTGAGTGACAGTTACCTGCCCAGTGTCCAGCCAAGGGCAGGCACAGGAATGGCAGAGATGACTTTGGAGCCAAAAATTACTAAAACTGAAGCAACTGTCTGCTTCTCCATTTCCTATCTTTAATGTCCAGCACAGTCATTTTGGGAGACTTGACAGATCTGGGATGGGGGCAGTCTGACCTTCTTCCTGCTTCGGCAATCCAAGGCTAGAGGGAGCTGCATGGTATCTTGTTACTAACTCCAGTATGTGTCAATGTCAAATACCATGAAATAAAATCTGAAAACCTTAAAGTAGGGACTGTGTGTGTACTTACCAGCCTGGTGGCTTCTTGCTCAGATTCATGAGGCACAAACTTTAAGCTCTCCTGTCCAATGGTGAAGAAAGTATAACCTGAACTGAGAATCCACCATTCCTTTTGGCTGAGCTGCCTTACTTAAGTGGGATGGGCACAGGGTGTGTGTATGTGAAGACTAACTCAAAAGGTAGTATTCTTGAGCAACAAAGCTACAGTGTATCTGTGTGTGTGCGCGCCCTCGCGTGTACAAATCTGCATATAAGGAAGGGAGCTAGTGGTTGTGTTGAGGATAAAACCAGGAAAATAGGGTGAAAATGCCTCTGTGGAAATATATGAGCTGGAATAGTAACCAGGCAGCCCTTTATCTGGCTCAGGTGTATATGGTGGGAGACATTAACTAGGAAGCCTTGAGAAGGAAATTCTGATCACTGGCACCTCCAAAAAATATATATATGAAGAGACACCATGGCCACACAACTCTTATAAAGGAAAACATTTCCTAGGACTGGCTTACAGTTTTAGAATCCATTGTTGTCAAAGCAGGAAGCTTGGCGGCAGACAGGGTGTTGGAGAAGGAGCTGAGAGTTTTACATATTGATCCATAGGCAACAGGAAGAGGTAATCATACTAGTCCTGGCTTGAGCATTTGAAACCTCAAAGCCTACCCCCAATGACACACTTCCTTCAAATTCACACCTTCTCCAACAAAGCTGTATCTCCTAATAGTGCCACTCTATGGGCCTGTGGGGGCCATTTTTACTCATTCTGCATTCCACTCCTTGGACCCAGCAGGTGTGTAGCCATATCATAATGCAAAAGGTGTTTAGTCTAATTTCAAAAGTCCCCAGTCTATCACAGCGTCAACACTATTTAAAAGTTCAGTCTCTTTTGAAACTCATGCAATCTCTTAACTGTAATTCCCTGTAAAATAAATCAAAATGAAAAACCAGATCACATACTTCCAACATACAATGTCATAGGATGTACATTACCATCCTAAATGAGAGCATAGTGAGGATATATCAAAGCAAGACCAAACACCAGCTGGGCAAACTGCCTTTGACATCACGTCTGATATTAAAGTGATCTTCAGATCTCCAACTCCTTTTATCGTTGTTAATTAAAACACACTTCTTTCTCTTGGGCTGGTCACTTCCTGTTAGGAGCTTTCCTTAGCAGGTATCCCTCAGTTGTGGCATCTACAACATTTTGGGATCTTCAAGGCAATCTAGGTTTCACATTCACAGCTTCACACAATGGCCTCTCTAGACCTCCATGCAGGGACACCTCTAACATATCCCTGGCCTCAATGGCTTTCCTTAGCCATGGAGGGAGATTCTATAACCCCTTTCTTCTATACTTGACTCTAAAGTCTGAATTATGGAAAATTCTGCTGTTTGCTAGGTCTGAAACATGGTCCTCTTGTTCAAATATATCTTCACCAGCTGTTTTTAATGGTTTTTTTCACTACCTCTAAGCTTGGCCATTCTGGAATTCTCTGTATAGACCTGAGTTTTGCTGGGTGAAGTCATGCCCTGAGGTCACTCCTCCCTTTATTCCATCTAACCTCAGGCTTTAATTTATCTCCTTGAACACCACTTAGCTCCATTCTACTTCCTGGTGCCCCTTTTCAACTTGAACTGTACATTTTGTATTTTTTTCTTGACCAGCTTGCTCCTTTTCACTGTAGATCTTTATAAGAGTGAACATTAATAACCACATGACACAGTCAGTACTAGGCTATTTGAAATTTCCCCTGCCAATGCCAACCCCAAACTCTTCAATTTAGCCTCAGGCAGACTTTGGACAAGGGCAAAAAGCAACCACATACAAATATTCTCTGAAACCTCTTGAGCCAGTCCTCCACAGTTCACCCTCAGCACCACTGCTTTCTATGCTTCTACCAGAATTTCCCATTAAGCTCCACTTAAGACATTTAACTACTTCATTAATCCACATTCAAAAAAACAAAAACAAAACCCGTGGTCAGGCCTATTACAGCAATGTTCCAGTCTCTGGTACCAGCCAGTGAAATGACTCAGCAGGTAAAAGTGCTTGTCAACCTGAATTCAGTTCCTGGAACCTACATAAAAGGATGGAGAGAACCAACTCCATAAAAATGTTTTTTATTACATGGGCCAGTGTTACACACACACACTAATAATAATAATAATAATTTAAACTGAAATCCTGTATAGCCAGGCATGGTGGCATATACCTTTAGTCTCAGGAGATAGAGGCGAACAGATCTTTAATTTGAGGACAACCTGAACTAAGTAGTAAATTCTAGGCCAGCTATAGCTGAACAATGAGAACTTGTCTCAAATGAACAACAAACAAAAAGTAGTTGTAAGCTCACCCAGGAGGTTCATGAGTCCTGACTATTCACTAGCCCCCTCCCTCATCGATTCGCTTTTACAGGAGTGCTAAGTGTCTTCAGTGCTCCAGTTGAGTGTCAGGAACTCAGAACAGGCAGAAAGGCCTTAGCAGGTGCTAAAAGTACATCGAGTTGCAGTACCGACTGACTTGCTCTTCAGGAAAGGCTAGAGAACTGAAGTCCTGCTCAGCCCCTGCCAGAGGACAATGGGCCTGAGGTCCTGCCACCAGGAACAACATAAGTCAGTGCCCTGCAGTTAGATATGAGTAGTGAGCAAACACGGTAAGTGCATCTAGGCTAGACTGCTCAGAAAGCTACAACTTCACAAGGAGGCCCAAAAGCATGGCAAGGTAGAACACAGGCCATGTAAAATAGTGAGCAGGTTGGAGGCAGGGGTGAAAAGTCAAGGAGCATTTGGATGCGGGATCTCTGATGGTCTGAAGGGGGCTGAGTTGGAGAGCTTGAGACTCTGTAGGGGGGTGAAAAGTATACTCCTATCTGTAACATTCTGGGAAGTAAAAGGAAAGGGAGCCTGGAACACTGGGAAAAGGGGAGTTCTCTAGAAAATGTCACTGTTGGTTGCTTTGAGGGTGACATGACCCTAAGTGACATTTTTTCCTTTTGTTGTTGTTGTTTTTCAAGACAAAGTTTCTCTGAGTAACAGCTCTGGCTGTCCTGGAACTGGTTTTGTAAACCAGGCTAGCTTTGAAACTTCAAAGTTTCACCTGCCTCTACCTCCCAAGTGATAGGATTAAAGGAGTGCACCCCTACCCATGGCTTTTTTGTTTTTATAATGTACACTGGTGCTTTGCCTTCATGTATGTCTGTGTGAATGTGTCAGAACCACTGGAATGGGAGTTACAGACACTTGCAAGCCGCTGTGTGGGTCCTGGGATCAAACCTAGGTTTTCTGGAAACAGCCTTTAACTGCTGAGTCATCAGTCCTTGCCCCTGCCCCCAAATGATTTCTAAGAGAGAAAGTTACAACAGCAATGAATTTACTCTCCATGGCTGTATGGGAATCTGAGGCTGTGAGAGGTTAACAATTACAGGAAGAGCCTCAAGCATGAGGGGCAGGGGAAATCTTACGTTTATCGTGCTTATTGTGCAAGGGAGGTGGTCAGCAGGTTAAGGGCCACTCCAGATATAGGGCCAAGCTATATCTTCACTGTCTAAGTCTGGGAACCTATATACCTCCCTTTCTTCAGAAGTTAAAGCCACATCTTTAATCCCACCTCTCATGAGGCAGAGATGGGCAGATCTCTGGCTGGTTCAAGGCCAACTTGGTCTATAGCATATTGAGTTCCAGGCCATCCAGAGCTACTTAATAAAGTCATTCCCAAAAAGGAGGAGTTGAGATTGGGGGAACTGATGGCTCAACTGCTAAGAACACTTGTTGCTCTTGCACAGGACCAGGGTTAGGTTCCTAGCACCTACAGAGTGGCTTACAATCATCTTTAACTCCAATTTCAGGTGATCAGATGCCCTTTTCTGACATCCAGAACACCAGGCACGCATGTGATGAACATATGAACATGAAAGCAAAACACCCAAACACATAAATAAAAAGTGGGGGCATAGCTGGGCATAGTGACACATGCCTTTCATCCCAGCACTTGGGAGGCAGAAGCACGCAGAGTTCTGAGAGTTCGAGGCTAGCCTGTCTACATAGCAAGTTCCAGAGCTATACCATGAGGCCTTGTTTCAAACAAACAAATAGCAACAACAAAAATAGGGTAGGGTATAGGTGGAAAGATGGCTCAATGGTTATGAGCCCTTGCTGTTCCTCCTGAGGAGTGGAATTTGGTGTGCAGCACCTATGTTGGAGGGCTTATAGTCACATGTAACTACAGCTCCAGATTACTGGATGTTTTCTTCTGGCCTCAGCAGCACCTACACACAAAATATGAGACATACATATTTGTAAAAGTCCCACAGTCTTTAAAAGTTTCATCTCTAATAAATCTCTCTGAAATATCCAGAATCTCTAAAACTTCAAGATCTCTATAAAACTAAAACTAAAAAAAAATTCCTTAAAAGCTCAAAGTCTTCCATAAAATAAAAAGTAGGTTGAATGTTTTCCTTTTTTAAAAAAGAATTATTTATTTTATGTATATGAGTACACTGTAGCTGTCTTCAGACACACCAGAAGAGGGCATTGGATCCCATTACAGATTGTGAGCTACCATGTGGTTGCTGAGAATTGAACTCAGGACCTCTGGAAGCACAGTCAATGCTCTTAACCCCTGAGCCATCTCTCCAGCCTGGTTGAATGTTTTCTTACTCCAGAAGAAAGAACCAGAGTACAACCACAATCAAATTCAAGCAAAACCAAACTTCAGTAGTGTCAAGAGTTCAGTGCTTGACATCTGGGACCCACACATGATCCTCTAGGCTCCAAAGTGTCTGAGCAGCTAGCCTGCCAGCTGCTCTCATGCCTGCCATCTGCAGCATGCCAGCTCCACTCCATGCCTGTTCTCCTTGGTGGACATCCCAGAGTACTAGCATCTCAAAAATGCCAGTGTTTTCTGCTGCAACTAGTCTGTACTTTTATCAATAGCCTCTCCTACACTTTCTTCAAGGATTCCAGCCCTGCCTGCACAGTGTCAAGTCTCTACTGCTCTCCATGACTCCTTCATGCCTTTAAAACTAATACCACCTTGGAGACTCTTACACATTATAAGCCTTGGCTGCCTCTGGACCGCAGCTTCCATGTGCTGATCCTGAGATACACTTCCCAGAATATTCTGCCTTAGTGATGCTGGTCTCTTGTTAAGTATAGCCGATTCTCCACTCCCAGGTGACCAGCATCCACTGTCCCAGAAAAGCAAAGGTTTTATTCCAGTGGTGCTGGTCTCTTGTTAATCACAGCGATCCTTAAGTTTCCACTGACCAGAAACATAAATTCTTAATTCAAAATACCACTTGTCAGTCCAGTTCAGTAGAGTTGGAATAG
This sequence comes from Rhabdomys pumilio, assembly GCA_030674055.1. Taxonomy (NCBI): domain Eukaryota; kingdom Metazoa; phylum Chordata; class Mammalia; order Rodentia; family Muridae; genus Rhabdomys; species Rhabdomys pumilio. The sequence goes on from JANHMN010000004.1 coordinate 130,006, forward strand.
CAAACACAAATCAGCAGCTATAGCACTACCTAGCAGAGACAGCCAGGCGTCAGCCTCACCAGTCAGCAGGAGGGACCAAGGACAACAGGAACGCAAGGAGAAGTTCTTGGCTATCCCTCTCTCATCTAAGTGAAGATCAGCAAAGATTTGAGGCCAATAAGCATTAGACAGCAAGCTCTATAAGCAAGCCAGGCTCAGCCTCCCATTACTGTCTGTTGATTCCTTTTTATACTCCCTCCAAATATCATGTGTCCTCCATGGGTCTTGCCTCAGTATGTGTGTCTGTCTCAGCTGACATCACTCTACCAATCAGTCCACAAAAGCGGCAAGAAACTGCAACATGCCACCAGTTTTTTGGTGAGTTTCTCTCAATGGAACCCCAACAAATGGAGCTCAAGTATGCAATGTAAGACCAATATATACATATCATTAGCGAAGAATCAAGAATCACAAGTCCTTTCACATTCTTGCTTTAGCAGAAATCCTTTCTTCTGTGTCTGCTTCAGCTAAACATTCCTTCACGAGTCTGCCTTAGCCTTTTACCTGTTTCCACTTCAGCTAAACTTCACTCATGTGTTTCCTCCAGCAAAACACCAGCCAACACAACTGACTTTCCAATGAATTCTTAAGTTTCCACTTCAATAGACCCAAACATAGTTCTCAGTGGTAGCACAGACCAAGGACATAAACATGGCCTCAGGTGGCTGCACAGGCCACTCACATCAATATGGCCCCCAGTGGCCACATGGCCCAAGGACATGGATTCAGGATTGGCACAGACCACAAACATCTACATGACCTTTGGTAGTAACACAGACCTCTGGCTGTAGCAGGACCATGGGCCTCAACCTAGCCCTTGGCAGCAGCACGGACTAAAACATCAACATACCACCTGTACTCAGTTGGCTGAGCAGGCCACACACATCAACATGGTCTCCAGTAGTTGTTGCAGCATATTTGATCACACTGTGAACACTGAGATATTGTTATTTACTGAGAAAACTTGTTTCTAGTTGTATGGCTCAGTCCATAGCACACACCTTCAATCCCTCTAGCTGGAATACAAACATACCCTTTCTACACACCTCTAGTCCTAAACAACAAAGGTAAAGTTAGTTTGTAGAAGGAAGCACTCATGTTTAAAAGGGATGCATAATTAAGTAGCAGAGAAAGTGATGAATCAGAGAAAGATTAGATAAAATATGCCCAACTCTCACTAGAAGAGAGAAGACAAGCTACTTAGTGCAGGAAGAGAGGAGGCAGTTTCACCAGAAGAGTTTTACAGAGACAGGTTGCAGAGATAACAAGCTAGACACAGGTAAAGACAGAATGGGCCAGAGTATTAGAACAAATTATAGGGTTAGTTTGAGGTCAAGCAGAGCAATTCAGGTGAGGGAGATAGATAGATAGATGATAGATAGATGATAGATAGATAGATAGATAGATAGATAGATAGATAGATAGATAGATAGATAGATAGAGCAGAGTGAATCAGTCAGTTTGTAGAGGAGTTTGAGCCAGAACAGCTGAGTTGAATCAGCCAGCTAGAACTAGGAAGGGGTGAGCTTATTCAACATTAAGTCTCTGAGGCTGAAAACATTCAAGATAAGATTTTACAGAGGCTAGAAGCTTCCTGGACTAGGTCTATGTTAGCAGACTGAGGCAGTAAGCTTTGGAGACAATTATGTCAGGCAAATAAAAGCAACTTTTACAAGCAGTAGCTTGGGTCTCAGACATCATCATGGTCTCTAGCAACAGTCCAGACCACTGATATCTACATAAAAGTTCAGGCTTTAACTCAGCATGAAACAACAACACGGATCACAAATATCAATATGGCCTCCATTGGGCAGCACAGACCACAGAGGTCTTTCAAGGAGATCCAGTCCAGAACCCGAGCCATTCTGCATCTCGGACATCCTGTCTTTGCACAAAGCCAGGATGATCCATAGTGTCTGAGTCTGCATAAGCTTCAGGCTACTTCACTCCATCCTGCTGGCCCTACCTGGTAACAACTTGTTCCCTTGTCCACTACCGCCTTTTCTCATGTTACATCTCTAGTTCCATCCCTCTCCACCATGCACGCATCTTTCTCATTCCTCCGTCACATAATAACAGCATTGGGAACTGCTACACAGTATTTTTTCCCCAAACATCTCTATTTTAAAGATTGATTTTATGTATATGAGTACATGGTTGCTGACACACCAGAAGAGGGCATCAGAACTCATCACAGGTGGTAACATTATTAACTAGCTCATTGGTAAATTGAGCTGTTTGTACTTCTGTTTGAGAACCAATGTTCCGTCAGCAGTATCAATTATGATTCCAGTAACTGTTAGAATAGCAGCAATTGGCAATCTTATGAACTAGTGGTTTTCAACCTGTGAGATGGCTTGGCGGTTAAGAGCACTGACTACCCTTCTGGAGGTCCTGAGTTCAATTCCCAACAACCACACATGGTGGCTCACAACCATCTGTAATGGGATCTGACACCCTCTTCTGATATGTTTGAAGACAGCTACAGTGTGCTCACATAAAATAAATAGACAAATCTTTTTTTTTTTTTAAAGAATATCTTTATATTCATTTAACCTTTTATTTTATTTTTTTCTTCTTAATGCCATAAGACATAAATGTTTGAGTATTGAGAGTAGTCATTGGAAAGGTAAATCTTTTTGATTACTAGGCTGCATGGGGGTAGTAAAAACAAACTTTAAGTCAGTAACAACAACATGGTAGTTTTGAGTTTGCTTTTCCATTGAAACCTGTTTGTGAGTTTACCTATCTCAGTAGGAAGCCTATTAATGCTGGGAAAAGACAAGGCCTGATTTTTATATTTGAAACATTTAGAGGCCTTGTCAGAATTTATATTTTCATAAGTTACCGAAAGAAATAAAAAGGTAGCAATCTCTTTATTGTCCTGTCTTTTTATAGCTTATTGTAGAAAATTACCAAAGTCCATAAAAGTCTCTGTAGGGTTTTGTCTGTTAGTGGAAGAAGCCCCTAAGTGTATCTTAAAGTCAGGGGCTTTTATTTATTTTTATTTATTTACTTACTTAAAGCCCTTGTGGCAGTTGGTGAGCTCTGTCGTTTTTGTTTTTTATTAACAATTGAGGGCTAGCAGGTTATTGAGCCTCAGTTTTGAGGCTTTTTTAAATTTACAAGTCTCAGGTTATTAAGCTTTTAAAATTTCAAAATTTCTATTACCAGCAAGCAACAAACATCCTTTGTACCCAAAGTTATTACAAAGCCAGAATGTTTTACAGATGAAAGCAAACTTACCAGGCAGTGGTGGCGCACGCCTTTAATCCCAGCACTTGGGAGGCAGAGGCAGGCAAATTTCTGAGTTCGAGGCCAGCCTGGTCTACAGAGTGAGTTCCAGGACAGCCAGGGCTACACAGAGAAACCCTGTCTCGAAAAAACCAAAAAAAAAAAAAAAAGAAAAAAAAGTAAAGAGACATAGTGTATCCAAACACTTTGAATTCCCCATGTTCTCAAGTCATTACCCATTTCAAGTGTGTGTGTATGTGTGTACTCTGGTAATATATGGAGACGCTCTTTTTTCTTGATCACTTAGTTTAGCTGAGGTCATCTTGAGCCAATGTGGAAAACAAGGATTGTTTGATTAAAGGACTACTTCTTGCTCCTAGGGTTGTCCACACCCTCCACCCTAGGAGACTGCAACGTCTGTACATCAGAGAAACAGTTAACATAAGTGAGATGGGAGAAGCTTTTCATTAGGCCCAAGAGAATATCTGAGCTTTTGGGTTGGTGGAAGCTAGTGGTTTGTTACGTTAATAGATTCTAAGAGGTTTTTATCTATTAGTCACAAGCTTTTAGTTCCCAAACACAAGTGGGCAAGGAAAATCTGTTTCAGAGGACTACAAAAAGCCCAAGATAAACCAATTAGTTTGTAGGCCTACAACATCCAATTTCTTCACAAGATTGCAATTTTAATCAATCAGTCTTTGCAGACACAGCTTCTTTCCAGTTCTTATTCATAGGTACCACTTGTCTTGGCCATTGCAGCAGTGGGTGGCACAGGGACCTGGAAAGGAGAGCAATGACAGACACAGGAGACACAGGACTCTAGTTTCACCTCAGGAATTAACTATTTTTATTTTCCTATCCCTGTGGAGGGTATTGTTCAGGCTCTTCTTAGCTTGCATAGTCTCTCTGCTAGCCTCTTGAGGTATGAAGGAGCTCAATCAGCCTAAGATCCTGGTGGGTAGGCTGAGCACATGGGCCTTCTGAAAAAAGTTGGAGATGGTTCTACAAGAGTCTACATTGTACTCTTATCCTTTGGGGTTGGAACAAGGATGTTGTTAAGAGGATGTGAGGTATCAATAAAGCCACGTTGAAGTCTCCATCTGTTCAGACACGATGGCAGCAAGAATGCCAGCTTCCTTACTCCTTGTTTGTAGAGACAGCTGGAGACAGATGTGGAACACTGGGGAAAAGGAATGTACTGAGAAATGGGTGACTGCATGTGTATGTGTGTTGCTCTGTAGAACATATGGGCAAGCTGATGTAAAGCACTGTCCTCTAGAACAAGTGCTTCCAATAATGGCCAGAATTGCAACTTGCAGTTGAAGGTGGCTGTGCAACATGACTGAGCACCAGACCCAGGGCTCAGATGGAACTGAAGTATAACATTATCCAGGTGACCCTGGTGGGTAACAGTTATAGATCAGCATGGTCAGAGACCCCAAGTCTATGCTGAGAGTGAGGAAGCCCTAAGCTAGGAGTCCACAGTCCAACCCTACTGAATCTGTTGACTCCCATGTTTCTTAACATATTTAGCACAAGTATGCCTAGCTCTTCTCAGTTCACAGAAGCCATATGTGCTGGTTACTTTGTGTGTGTGTGTGTGTGTGTGTGTGTGTGTGTATGCATGAGGGGCAAATTACCACAAGCTACAACCATTTGGGAAGAGGGAATCTCAATTGAGAAAATGCTCCTTTAAGTGTTATGGCTCTGAAGAAAAAGGTATCTTGGCTGGCAGTAGAGAGCCCTTTTACCTTACAGCTCCCCACCAGATTTAGTAGTAGGTAAATCTGTGGTAGAATTTTCCTGATAATTGATGCAGGAGGACTGTAGATAGTGCTGCTCCTGGACCTGTGGTCCTGAGTGACATAAGAAAGCAGGCTGATGAGTAAGCCATAGGGAGCAAGTCTGTGAGCAGCACTCCTTCATGGTCTGTGCTTCTGTTCTTACCACCAGGTTCCTGCCTTGACTTCCCTTCATAATTACAGCACCATAAGCTGTAAACTGAAACAAACCCTTTTCTCCCCAAGTTGCTTTTGGTCGTGGTATTTGATCACAGAAATAAGACACCATGTTGTTAACTTCAGATCCAGGCCTCTGACCCACGGCCCCAGACAGCTTCACCTGTACTCCCCTTCCTGACCCCAAACAGCTTTGGTACCCATTTTGTATTTAGTGGTACCCATTTCTTTCAGGCACAGATTCTTTCTACCTGCAGCTGTCAGTGGAAGCAGGGGAAACTGTAATTCCTTAGAAGTCCCTAAGGGTGGCTTTTCTCAAACAGAACTCGGGTATCAATCTTGCCCTTCCTTTTCCTGGGCACCTAAGACACTTGGGGTCTCTGTCCCACCCCCAAGTATTTCCTTGCCTCTCCTGTTTTGACCCTGGTCTATGACCAGTACCATCACACAATCACTTCTGGCTCATCTCTGTGTCTGCCCACGAGAGTCCCAGGAATGCATGTGTTTCTCATCTGTAAATGCCACAACTGAGCTGGGGTCTTCAACTCACTGCTTTCTCTGGTACAGAGAAGCACTGGTAGTAGTATGGCTGGAGAAGTCAATCTGGAGCCCACTGATACCCTTAAGTTTCCTGGAGGAAGTGTACCTGGCTCAGAGCAGCGAGTCAGAGTCAGATATATATTGTGTATCTCAGATATGGCCGTGAGATGGGCCATTGGATCCATGTAGGCTCAACTAGCCAATAGTGGCCCACTTAGGGGCAAGTATCAGGCGTACTAACAGCACTGTCGAGATTAATGTTCTGGTTGACTGCATCCATAGACATGTGAGCCCCACAGTGTGCCTCCCACTAATCAGAGACCTCTTCCCTCTTCCGCCCTATGAATCCACCTTCAGATTCACCTTTGCCCGTTGGTCCCTCCCCAAAAATGCCACCTTCCTTTCTGGGTTCTGCCTCCTCCTTGACCCAACTGCTGCACCCTGTCCCTCCCGTCCTCCTTTTGGGTCCCACTGATTTGCATCTCACTGCTTAGGCCACGTTAACCAGCTCACCTTGTCTCCCAGGGTTGGACTGAGACATCAACATCCAGAACAAAGATCTAGTTGTTGTCTCCACTACCAGCCGTCTGGGAGCCGGCCACTGGTTCAGTTTGAGGCTGGTGCAGGAAGGTGTGCATCTTGATGCTGCAATAGTTATCCAAGGCCAGAAGCTGTGACTGTGGGAACAGGTGGTGGAGCAGCACCAGGGCACAAAGATAGACTGGCACTGGGCCCCTTCCAGGCTCAGCCACAGCTCCTAACCTGAGCAGTGCATCTTGGGGGCCTGGGAAGTCTCAACAGGGTCAGGACTGGGTACTAGAAGAACCTGGAGCTACAGGCAGCGGAACCCTGGGGTGCCCCAGGTGTACCAGAGCCTCTCCCTGTGTGTTTTCTCGAAGGACTGATTAATTGACTGACCATGACTGGAGCTGTGGAAAACATCCAGGAATTTGCTCCTCAGTCTAGATAGGCAATAGAAAGAGCATTTGGAAATCCCAATCCTGTCCTGGTTCCCAGTTGAAATGTGGTTGTAAGATTTCGACAAGGGATTACATGTGAACCTGTGTGTGCCACAATTCCAGACACTTTGTATGGTCCTGTGGTGTGACCTTAGCAACAGGTTAGGAAGTCTGAGACTGACTTGACTTGTACTTTAGCCCAGCTTCCTTGTGCCCTGCCTTAACTTTTTTTTTTTTTTTTTTTTTTTTTTTTTTTTTTTTTT
>JANHMN010000004.1:141473-193236 GCA_030674055.1 Rhabdomys pumilio
CCTGCCTCTGCCTCCCAAGTGCTGGGATTAAAGGCGTGTGCCACCACCGCCCGCGTGTTCTTTCTTCTTCCATCTCACCTATATTCTCATAGTTGTTTCATGCAAGGTCCCCATCTGCTGCTGTTTCAGCACCCTGCTGCCTTTGGGGGACTCCCTGTTCTGAAGTCCAGGAAGTAGGGGTGCAAGGTCAGAGCTAGGCAGGCCTGGGAAACAGCCTACAAGTTGGAGTCAGTTAATATTAGGGATCCAGGCTGGTCACAATAGATTGTGGGTACCATTTGTTTTATACCTCAGGAAGGAAGCCCCTAGTCTTCATCTGTGCTTGGAAAGATGGGGTCTCAAGAAGCTTTGACCAGGTAACATAGAAGAAAATGTTGGTCTAAAGGGCTGGCAGCATCTAAGGTTGGGGCAAGGAGTATCACACTGGAATGGTATGGACTGGGGAGTGTGGGCATTAGCACAAGCAGCCCCTGGTCTATGGTATGACCATTGGGTTGAGATATCCTTGTTGACCAGACTCAATAACCCCAGTGGACTTTTCTCCACCTATTTTGGTCAGTCCAGGTTCTTCCCTACCCCAGAGGTTTAGTTGTTTCCTGACACAGTGAATTGTAGAGTTCTGAGATGGGAGCTCACACAAAGGCCTGTGGGGAGGGTATGTTGCTAGGAGGACCTCATCTTAGTAGGTGGATGGCCTTAGGTACTCAACTACCTACAGGTACCCAATGACCACCCAATGGTCCAGATCTCTGCCACAATTTTGCTTCTAGATATCCTTATGCTCAAGGCCAACTTTCAATGAAGCTAAGATACGGGTGATTGTGGGAACCTGTGGACAATGTCCTATCAGAAGAGGCCTGAGCTCTGGAAGGATAGAGGGTCCCCTGCCTAATTCCACAAGTACTAGGAACCTAATTCCATGAGTATTAAGAACCAAAAATGGGGCCCAGGGAAGTAAGGAATTGAGGGAGAATGGAGGCCCAGAGGGAAGATAGGTAGGTACCTAAAGATCTAAGGAGGGAGATGGAGTCCTTTTGGGGGGGGGATTGTAGAGGGGTCTAGGATTGTAGAGGGTATGAGGGTGCTGAGGAGAGAATGCTGCTGAAGGACCAGCCCAAGTCATCTGTGTAGAGTATGACTCTGTGTCACATGCTGCCTTTAGGAAGCTGGAGTCCCAGATGTTCTAGGAACAATCTTCAGAGGGCTCCTAGGAATATTCAAGCTCTGAGATCACCAAGGCTACCCAGTGAACAGTCAATATCCTGAGGCAAATATGCTGTGAGGCCTTAGGAATCTATCAGGCCTCTCACAGCCCTGGCCTTCTTCCAGGCCTGACCTCAAGGGAAGTCAACTCCCAGCTGGCAGAGGGACCAGGAATTGGAGGAGCACAGACCAGTACAGAAAAAGCCCAGACTACATTGTCTAGGACAGTAAGTGGGGTCCATCTTGACTCTGTCCTAAGTAGCAGGAAAGTGAAATGTGTGGATGTGCACATCAACAGAGTACTACCACTGAGCACATGTATTCATTTGTGTTAGCATGTGCCCACAAGGTCAACTTTATTTCTTATCACCTCACTGTTGGCCCTAGAGCCCTAAGGGCTCTGACTGTGAGCCTCTATTCTTGTATCAAAGTGGCCATACCCATTCAGTAATAACCCCACACTTACCCTGACTATAGTTCTCACTACCAAGGCTATGGACCTGGCTACAAGTCCATGGTGGAGCACTGTTGGGAGATAAGGTATGACAAGTGAATGAGGTCTTTTAAGACTAGGACTTTTCTTAGGTTTCAGCCTAAGACCCATCACTCATCTATCTCTGCCTACCTGGTGCTGGTCATCTCTGACCATTCTGCTATTCTCCAAACAATGGGCATGAAAGGTTGGATGCATTTTTATTTGCCACTGCTTGCCCTATGGCCAGAATTTCTCCTAAGGCATCAGCTGCTAGCTGAATAGAAACTAGTTTCCCACCATGGGTGCTAGGTAGACTTTGGGGTAGGAGGTGCCCCTGGATTTGATATTCTGCTCCCCACCCCCCGCCCTTTGAGAGAGTTTTTCCATGTAACAGCTCTGGCAGTCTTGGAACTCTCTGTAGACCAGGCTAGCCTCAAACTCAGAGATCTGCCTATCTCTGCCTCCCAGTGCCAGGATTAAAATATTGGGTATGAGCCACTTTACCCAGTATTTTGCCCCATTTTGGGGGGTTGGATATAGACCTGGTCTCATACTGTCTGGACATAAGGTGGCCTAACCAAAGGTTTCCTTCTGCATCCAGCAGTGAGGACAAGGTCTCCAGACCTATATGAAAGCCTCTTGTTTAGGACTGACTACCTGATGGGTTTGTTCTGTGTCAGTTCTTCCTGTGCTCGTGACCAAGCAGTCCCAACCCCCTGTCCTAACACTCTTATGGTCCCTGGTCTGGGCCACCTCCTAATGCTGTTGTCCATCCTTTTTTGTCCCACCCATCCTTAATGGGCTGGCTTTAGAACACTTCCAGTGCTGCCTAATAAAAACCAGTGAGTGCACAAAGGAATGGTGTGAGAACCAGAAAGCACAGGGGTAGGGGATGGGTGACACATGGAGGTGTCTGGGGTTTCCACTCTGGAGTGTCTGAGCACATGCTATTCAGGATGAGCTGGGAGAGGAATTATCTGTGACCCCCAGGGAGCCAGACTGGCAGCCATTTTATCACGCTGCCTTCCCTTGTTGCTCTCAATTTCCCTTTCCACTTTTCATTAGGAATCATCCTGGGGAACCCTAAACCTTAGGGTGTTTCATGCTGGCTAGAGCATCCAATGCTGCTGTAGGCCCAAGAGCACCAAGCTGCTCAACAAAAGGATGCTGGGTCAGACTCCATCCTGCAGCTTATGATACTCCACAGCCTGTCCCCAGGGCAAGGTCATTGGCCTCAGCATAAAGGATCTGGGCCTGGAAACCTACATCTTAGCCTGACAGGTTCTTACTCCCCAGCACTTTTCTGAAATATGGCCAAGGGCAGAGGGATGTTCTTTGTCTCTGGCCACAGCCCTTCAGCACATTAACACAGGGAGCTCTATAGACATTACAAAGCGAGGGCAGTGTCTTGGTAAGTGTTCTGTTGCTTTGAAGAGACATCATGACCTCAGCAACTCTTAAAAAAGAACGTATTTAATTGGGGCTTGTTTACTGTTTTAGAGTTTAGTCCATCAACAGAATGGCAGGAAGCATGGTAGCACATGGGTAGACATGGTGCTGGAGGAGGAGGTGAGATTTCTACACCCAAATCCACAGGCAGCAGGAAAAGAAAGCCACTGGGTCTGGCTTGAGCTTTTGAGACCCCAATGCCCACCCCCAGAGACACACTTCCTTCAATAAGGCTGAGCACCTCCTGATCCCTCTCAAGTAGTGCCATTCACTGATGACTAAGCATTCAAGTATATAAGCCCAGGGGGCACCGGGTAGGCGTTCTCACTCAAACTACCTGGAAGGACTTCTAGAATCCCTATGCGCTGCTCATTTGGCACTCTACCCAGTTCTACCTCAAGTCAGCAAACATCTACACATCTACACAGGGACTTTGAGTAGGACCAGTAAGATGGACTTAGGTAGCCAGATAGAGGGTTCTGCTTTCCCCAAGGGTGAGTTAGACCCACAAACTGTCAGTGGCCCCCTCAAAGCCTAGTGATGCATGTAGACTTATCTGAAGAACCATGCCAAGCTTGACTGGCACCTTCTACCTCAAGTCCTAAGAGGCTGGGTCATCTCTTCATGCCAGACAGGGACTACATGTGGAACAGGTTCTGGCCAAGGAAACATGAGGGGATGGGCTGTGTTGTACTGCCAGTCCCACCAGACAACGACAGGTTCTGGATCCTGCTAAGGGGTTCCTCTTCCCCTCCCTGACTCCTTGTCCCCTGAACACGGCAAGGGGGTAATCAGCCCCCACATACTGAATAGATGACCTTTGGAAAAATAAAGCTAGAGGAGAGAAGATCTTGTCTAATTGGTCCAACTCTGAATTGCTGCTGCTACCTGAGTCACTGGTTCAAGTCTGGGAAAGGAAGCTCATAACACTGTGAGTAACATCAGATGTGTGCCCAATGTCGAAAAAGATGCTAGACACCTTTGGACCATACACGGAGGGTGGCACTGGTAATCAGGGCACTTCTACAGGAGCACATGGCCAATGCCACCAGCCACACTAGCAACTCAAAGACATAGCTTCTGGAGTCTTAGAAGAGCAAAGACAGGACTGCTGACCAGCATGACCTCACAAGCCCAATGGGACAAGTAACCTGAAGTGTTCAGAGATGGAGGCCCCATGGATAAACATTTTACTTTGAGTGCCAAGCCTGAAAGGTAGCTGGATGGGAGTCTGTCCCTGGGAGACAAGGTTCTGCTGGCTTCTGGAATCAGAAAACCTAGGACACTCAATTCTGCAACTCTGAGAAATCTATGCTTTGAGAGGTCAGCAGCTAAATTAGTAGGCTGACACTAGAGCACCTATCTCTGGTACCAGTTTCCAGGTTGTGTTTTTTCCACTGTTGGAACCTTGGTTTCACTCTTCTTAGCTTGGTGGTGATGCAGAGAGTCCTGTCAACTATGGGCTCCAGTGGGTGGGCTCCAGAAGATTTGATCATTTGGACCAGGCCTGTGTTGTAGCTGTTACAGATGTTGTTACAGACCCCACACAACTTGCTCTTGAGTCCTCAGGTCTCACAGATGTTACTCCTGTTAAACCACACAGTGAAGATCTCATGGCATGGAGGTTAGCATCCCCCTAGCATTTGTACCTGTCTGTCATTGGGAGTCAATTCTGGCATATCTTAAGCCCCAGGCCCTTTATGAATTGAGCTCACTGGAGGGGAGCCTTGGGTCTCCACTGCTGTACTGTGAAGTCTCAGTTGACCTCTAGGTCAGACGTTGCTGATGTGGGCCTCCACTGTGGAGAAGGCAGGAGGATCCCTATTCTTGTCTGGGTGCTGCTCACGCCTGATGTATCTTGGCTTCCTCACTGAAACGGGGTCAAAGACAAGCTGAGTCAGAGGTGGTAAGTTCAGGCCTTTGTCTGCACTGTTGGCTCTCAGGAGCATACTGAACAGCCACGGGGCACAAAGCCCATGTATGGTGTTTATTCTAACAAGAGAGTGATGCTCACCAGGCTTCCATTTGTACAAAGGCAGTTTCATGGAGGCTCCCATGAGCTCAGCTATTTCCTATCGGACCCCCATTCCACCCCAAACACCACACCCCTGGGCCTGAATTAGGGCCCAGCTATTCCTCAAGACAAAAGCACAGATCATACTTGCATTTTGCACTACAGGGAGTTAGCATCCTTTAAAGACAGGTTTGAAGCCCATGAACATAACCTTTATTTGAAAAAAGGTCTGTGTAGATTCTATTAGGAAAGAAGGTGAGATCACCCTAGATTAATCAGGTAGGCTTTGAACCCAATGACTGGTATCCTCTCAGAGAAGGGGGTGGGGGGAGAGAGAGAGAGAGAGAGAGAGAGAGAGAGAGAGAGAGAGGAAAGGAACTAGGAGCTGGAAGAGTCACGAGGGATTCCCCACCCATCAGGCCTTGAAATGCACCTCTCTCACCCTCACATCTTGATTTCTAACGTTTGGCTCCAAGAACTAGCAAGGGATATGGTTTTATTACAGTGGCCAGGGTGTGTATTTGCTATATAGTCACTAACTATAGTGCTATAGGTCCCTAACAACACCTGTAAGGTCCTCAGGGATAAGGCTGCTTTGGAGAACTTGGAACAAGATGTCTAACTTCATCAAGGATCTGTTTTATCTTCAACAGAGAGAAACAGTGTCACGGGTGCTCTATTCTAGACCACTGCACAAGGAAGACCATGAGATGGGAAAGAAGTTAAGTAAATCTGCTCCAGGGCTTAGAGCTGTGGAACATCTCTGCTCACGGCCTCTTCTACACTGAGTTATAAATGCTCAGATAGGCCTGCAGGGAAAAGCTCAAGGACTGACCTGTTCCTTGCAGTTCTCAAGCAGAGCTGGACTTGGACCGGGCTAGAGGAGAAGCAGAGTCTGACCCTATGCTGGGAGGACAGCATGGAAACCATGTGGGTTGGTAAGAAAAAGAGTAGTACCTGTTGAACACTGTCCTTTTCCCTGTATGGAGCAGTCTACTTAGAAGGTTTGAAGGTAGGTCAGGTCTCAGAGAGGGACCTTTATATGTGCAGATAAAACCATAGACTAGGCTTTGAAGATAGCCCACAAAAAGACCCTTCCACCCAACTCCCATAACATGCTGCAGCCTGTACCTGAAGACTGTGGCAGGGGGACCATTGCAGCCTTGAAAAGAGAAAGGCAGAGTAAGACTTGGATGGCCTGGCACAGGTACACACAACCCAGTTCTCAGCCTAGTTGAATAGGTTACTTACTGTTTCACCAGGCTGCAGGACAGGGGCTGGGGAAGAAAATGGAGTGTCACTCTGCTGCCCAGCAGCTGCCTCAGCTCTGAGTGCCCTGAGCACCCTGAGCCTGGACAGCTGCTCAGCCACATTTCTTACCTGGGGAATTCTAAGCAGCAGGGCCCAGCCTTACATCCTCAGCTGTAATAGCATCCAAGGGCACTCTGTTGATTAGTGTGAGCACAGTGATATCTGGACACAGTGGAGTCCCTGTGCCTGCTCTGTATTTGTTGGGGACCCCCTAGGCCCTGAGTGGGTCAGACCCTGGATAGTACCTGTAAAGCTAGGCAGGTAGAAGAAATTCAGCCATAGAGGGAAGTACCTCTGTCTCTCCTGTAGAAAACTTCAGGAAGCTTACTGGAGCGCTTGAGGTAGAAGAACCCAGCCACAGAGAGGATGAGGCCTGTGCTGATGAAGAGTGTCCCCAGGAACAGGGAAGCTGCCACATGAGAACCCCCTGCAGACAAACCAACAGCTGCCAAGAGAGCCTGGGCTTGGGGAAATGGGTATCCAGTGCTCCATGTTTAACCCCTGGGGATCACCATTCCCCAAACATACCTGAGTCCCTAAAAGGTTCCAGCCACAGGTCAGAGCCACCATGGGCCCAACACATCTAGCCACAAGACAAGGGATGTCACATTGCCCACTCTCTCTTGGTCCAAGATAATTCCAGGCTCCAGAAGTATCAGGTCCTGGGCTCTCTCCATTAGACTAGCCTCAACCTCTATAGTGCCTGCTTTCTGATACATGCAGCTGCCTTCTGCTCTTCTCCATTTGTTTGGGGTCAAGACATACTAGGGGTTGGTAGTTGACAGAACAATGTAACTGCCAGCCATGGGAAGTACTATCCATTACTGTTGAAGGATTAGCCCAGGTTACAGTGACGTGTCCCTAAAGTGACTCCGTTACCTCAGAAGAGGCAGTCTTCTACTGGAGCTCAGTCTAGCTCCCTGACATATGAGGCTCCTCTGCCTTGGGCATATTCTCTTGAGCAGCACCAGGCCCAGACCCTTCTCTTTCCTGCCTGACCACACTGCTAACCCAGACACATCCCTCCACCCTTTACTCCCTCGGCCTTCATTTAAGGTGAGCTTGAAGGCTCTGGAGATATAGGCATCAGGTGATAGGGCCTGCCCCTTCCTTGAAAACAGATCAGGAGGTATGGCCTATGTGTCTGTAGTCTCATCTGAAGCCTGCGTCCTACAAGAGCAAGTTGGGCAGCCCTGAGAGTCACAGTGAACATGGAATGAGGCAAAGGCTAAGCATAAGTGGGTAGCAGTGAGGGCTGCTATTAAATAATTGAAGCTCTTTGGAAACCATGAAGTATCTTTCTCCAATGGCATCCCAACACATGCCCATACTCAAGCTAAATGGCCTCAGCCCCAGGGGATGCTGGACCTCTTCCTTAACCAGAGTTCATTACAGAAAATACTTGACTTCAGGACTGGCACTAGTATCAGTACTAACTCTAATGATGTACCCCAGCACCAGCCCCAGGTCGCAGACAGAGCCACAGTTCTGGACTTATGAACTAAGAGACTTACCAAAATGTGGCTGTCCAGGTGTCCCTGTGCTTCTGTTCATGGGAAACTGCATGCCCCGGCCAGTGACTGTGGGAGAGCAGAACTGAGGGGAGGCCTTGGCCATGCCTGCGACCCTACTGAGGCCTCCATATATAGTCCTAAAGGGACATCTTAGAGATGAGAAAACAAGGAGGAGTTCACACCCACAGCTATTCTCAGTAAACAGAATACTCAGGGAGGGATGGAAGGAGCTGCTCACTGATAAACAATACTCCTGGGCAAGGTGAGTATTGTCTTTGCGGTTGAAGAAGACAAGTACAGTAGTTCCCTTGGTTTCTCCCCAAATTGGACAGGAGGACCCTTGTGAAGTCTGGGGGAACTGGGGCTGATAGCTTGGAGAAGACATACGAATTCTGCACTCGGAGCCATTGTATGTTGGGAGGGTCTCATTCCAGCACCGGACACAGCTAGCGCTCCCATCTGCATTCCAGTGCCTGTAGCAACCTGTACCAGAAGGAGACAGGATCTTTCAGCCAAGGGAAGTCAAGGTAATCTCATTGCCTTCTGTAAGCTTTTCTGTATTGTGAATTGGTAATTTTCTGTATTGTAATTGGTAATTGTCCTCAAGAACAGTAACATATTGTGGAAGTCTGTAGAGGCACAAGCTACAGTTCCAGAAAAAAAAAGGAAACTCAACAGGAAACATACTGCTCTCCAGCAAGTTCCTGTGGATGTCTGTCACTGAGCCAGTCTTTTATTTTACTGAATGCTTCAGGGGACTATTTTAAAGAGCTTGGGACAGAAACCTAAAACTAATAGGTACTATTTGAAGGTCTTGACTATCCACCAGAACTACTTCCTCCAGGAGACAGGTGGCTGCCTGCCTTGTGTCGGTGAAGCTCTAGGTGCAGCAGTGTGGCCTCACTGGGTCTCTACAAGAAGCAGGCATCCGTGGGTTTGCTTGTCGTCCTTAGGGTCTTATTATAATACCCTAGGTATTATTTCCTAGGGTCTCTGTAGCAGGATCAAGCCAAATTTCTATCCCAGATTGGTACTGACCAAAGCTCTACCTTCATGCTTAGAGTGACCCAGCCTGCACTGGGTAGTGATAGTTGTTTCCCTTCTGGTGAGTGCATTCTGAAGACCATCTTAAGCCTTTTCTTCTAACATCCACAATACAGAAGATGAGCAGACATGTTCTAAATACGTTAACTTGGTACTAGAAGCCAACGTTGGACATCGGGCAGTATACAGAGCTAAACCATGGGTCACTGACCCTTAATACTGAACGTTACGACGTCTGATCTGAACAGATGGGTTGAGATGACACAGGAGCCTTTCTGTGGTGGCAGAGATAGTCAAGAACAATGGACAGATGGTCTAAGAGGGACATCAGCCGATTCCAGCTCTAACAATGCTGTGGGCAAATGACTACACAGGAACAAAGTCCAGCTGCTCAGTTCTACTTGGGTGGAAGAGTCCAGATCAAACATGGAATCATAAAACAAGGAATAAGTCTCCTACCGTGGTCTAACTTTCCTCCTCTCATCAATTCAAGGTAGATCTCATTGGAGGTATATGTCTATTAAAAGTAAGACCAAGGAATACAGGGTCCTCAGTATAAAACCTAATACAATAAGTGAGATTCTCAGCAGGTGTGATAGCTCATGCTTTCAATTCCAGCCCCTGGGTGACAAAAGCAGGTGGTTCTCAAGGAGACCCAGGCCAGCCAGAGCTACACAGTGAAGACTGGTGACAAAAACCAAGACAAACAAACAAAAGTGAGCTCATCCCTAGAATCATCCTTTTTACTAATTTCTTGTGTTGAGATGCAACTGAGTCTATTAAGGGCAGCTGCTGGGTTGCTAAATTATGTCGGGAAAGAGGGCGGCCAGAGGATCCTGTAGTAGCCCTGAAGGCTTCTGTGCCTCTCTACACAAACTTGGTTATCTCCATTCCTGTACCTATGCCCAGAGCCACTTTGGACTTTAAAAAAGAAACCCAGGAAAGTTCAACTGCTGTAACTTTAGGATAAAGGGCTGATGAAGGCCCTTTGGTATCCTCACATTTTCTCTGCTCACCACAGAACAATGTCCTTTTCTCTTTGTCACCACACTCATCCTCGACCCCTACCCCACTCCAGCCTCACCATTTTGTCCATGACCTCCTCACATGACACCTGACCAATGTTTTGAGGTGCTTGCTTCCCTGAGCAGTCCCTCTGGGTTCATGTAGTCTTGAGTGTAATGGAAACCAGGACAGGTGCCAAGGAGTACCCCTTGACAGAAAAAGGGATAGGTCTGGGTCATTCTAGTCTAAAACAAACAGCAGCCCAGAGTCTTGCCTCAGGACAAGTCAAGATAGTGCGTGGCCTTGACATCTCATTTGGGTCTTCCTCTCCTGGATGCCACTATTTGCTTTCTCTCACCAGCTCCGAACTTCACCTCTGGCATGCTGACATTGAGGCTGGACTGCCCTCTGTGGTGGAGTCATCCTGTGCACTGAGGGTAGTGAACAGCACTCTGGCCTCAACCTCTACATGCTAGAAGCATCATCCTGAACTCATTTAGCACCAGCTGTGATGACCAAAAATTCTTTCAAACATTGCTGGATATTCCAGGGTCAAAATACCCCATGAGGTGCTGGAGAGATGGCTTGGCAGTTAAGTGCACTTGCTATTCCTAAAGAAAACCCAGGTTTGGTTCCCAGCATCCACATGGAGTTGCATAGTCATCCATAACTCTAGTTCTAGAGGATCTTATACCTTCTTCTGGCCTTTGAGGGTACCAGGTATGCATGTGGTACAATACATATGTCCATATGTACATACACACACAAGTAAACACTTATACATAAAATAAAAATAAATAAATCTTAAAAAAAAAGATAACCCCCAAAAGCTGCTGAGTTCCTGGAAGCACTGTCCTGGCTTAGTCTCCTCTGAACCTGGTGCTACTTCCTCTTCTTCCTCCTCCTCCTCCTGAACCTTCTCTTCCCTGTGCCTTAGCCCTTTACAAAACAACAGTCCCCACAGGGTTCTTGCATGGACTAGACAAAGGTGTGGCTAGGTGCTCAAGAAGAGTGCCCAGGTAGGTAGGCCTTCTTTGCATAATGCCACAGCCTATGCTACCCCAAGATCTTCTCTCCCCACCCCATGCTGTCTTATCACTGAGAAGTAAAAAACATCCAGGAATGTTGGTGGTGTGGATTGTCTGCTATATACGTGCAACCATGATGCTTACCTGGGCCACAGAGACCTGTACCTAGGCAGGTAGCATTGAAGTCTACCACATCCATACAACACTCAGGTTGCTGGGCCTAGAGGAAAGACATCAGTGAGACAGGTTGGTAAGTACCTAGCTCATCTCAAGGACAGCATTGATCTTAACAAGGTCTTACCTGTCTCATCACCCACAACCCCCAAACTCTCTAAGATCAAGTGACATCCCTTCAGTAAGTGACTATTCCTACTCCATTCCTTCTGCAGCCTATGTTGGAAGAGCACAGGGAAAACTCTAGCCCTAGACACGGAGATAACACCTGGGAGTTACTTGTACAAACAGGTTGGTGTACCTACCTGTCTACCTACATGCATCTGGACTACATTCCTGTCATGTCATATGAATCACTATCCAACAGGTCCTTCTCACACTGGCTCCAGGTCTAGACTGCAAAGCCTATGATCAGTGAATATTTGATGACTGAATGAGTCACAAAGTATAAGGCTAGAATCTGACCAGGTGTGTCCAACAACAGCTACCCAGTCTCCCAAAGGCCTGCAAGGGTACAAACTAATGGATTTATATAAACTGGCCTAGGGCCTGGGCCCTGGAGCAGCTTGGCATGGTGTGGCACAGAACAAACCACCTTAAAATAGAATATTAAGACATTGGAGAGAGCTCAGAATGAAGTCTTTGGCTATGTCCTGCCCTTTACCAGCAAGGACAGGCTAAGGCCGCCCTCATAGAGTGGTGCCTTCCACCAAGGACAAGAATCTGAACAGTAGCCTGGTTAGGTCCCTAGTTAATGACCAGATCATACCCTCTGTCCAATTATACTTTCTTAGAAACATCCCCTTTCCTCAAACCCCAACATAAACATACAGGTGCCTCTATTTCTTTATAGAAACCCTCAAGAAAAGTAAAACTTATATTGTTTGTCTTTTCTCTATTTTTAATTTCTAAATTTTACTTATTATTATTGTTTTATTTTGAGACAGGATTTTTTTCATTATATAGCTTTGGCTGGCCTGGAACTCAGTGTAGGCCAGGGTGGCCTCAAACTCGTAGAGATCTACCTGCCTCTGCCTACTGAATGCTAGGATTAAAGGCATATACCTACTCAGATGTTCCATTTATTATTATGATATATGATATATATGATATATTATGATATGTATATATATAATATTATATATTATGAAATATATATTATTATTATGATATATACATGCGATACACACACACACACACACACACACGAATGAGTAAGGGCACGTACATGGAGGTCAGAGGGCAACTTTGGGAATCCTTTAACTGTAGGTTCCAGGGACCAAACTCATCAGGCTTGGCAGCATTGTACCCTGACCTAGGAGGCATCCTGTTAACCCTGTTTATTTTTGTTTTTAAGACAGGGTTCCAGTCAGGTGGCAGCATGCCTTTAACTCCCAGTACTCCAGATCTCAGAGTTTGAGGCTAGCCTGGTCTACAGAACAAGTTTCAGGACAGAGAAACCTTATCCCAAAAAAAGAAGGAAGGAAGGAAGAGAGAGAGATATGGAAGGATCCATTATGAAAGAAAGGATGGATGGATGGAAGGGAGGGAGGGAGGGACAGAGAGAGATGGAAGGATCCATTATGAAAGGAAGGAAGGAAGGAAGGAAGGGAGGGAGGGAGGGAGGGAGGGAGGGAGGGAGGCAGGGAGGCAGGCAGGCAGGCAGGCAGGCAGGCAGGCAGGCAGACAGACAGACAGACAGAAAAGAATCCATTATGTAGGCCAATCACTGTCTGGGACTCCTGTGGGATAAGACTACAGGTTTGTATGACCATGCCTGGCAGTTCTGTTTTTGTGACCTGAGCTTGGTTAATAGGAAGGAGTGTCTAGAGGGTAACAGGGACACAGCATGGGAAAGACCAAGACCCAGTGCACAAGCCATCCCTTCCATTACCCTTGGCCAAGTCAGTAAGGGATTCTCCATACCATCAGCCCTAGTGAGGCCCCCACCCTGCCTGGCTTGGGAAGCAGAACACCGGCACCCCATTAAAGACACCAGAGCTCTCACCCCACTGGACTGTCACTGGCTTTGTTCAACTACTTCTGGTGGGAGCTAAGATGCCTGACCACGTGTGCCTACCAGTCATGAGCTCTCCTGAGTAAGCAACACCTGAGCAGGTAGCTCTGAGGGTGATTCTGCAGAGACTGTACGTCAGTTATAGCAATAAGTAGGTCTGGCAAA
The DNA here is from genome assembly GCA_030674055.1 of Rhabdomys pumilio. NCBI lineage: Eukaryota > Metazoa > Chordata > Mammalia > Rodentia > Muridae > Rhabdomys > Rhabdomys pumilio. Next base: position 154,873 of record JANHMN010000004.1, read on the forward strand.
GAAACTTCTAGAAAACAGAACAAAACAGTTGAGAGGTAGATTTCAAATATCTCTAATACTAGCAGTAGACTCCAAGGGGATTCTACCAGGGTTAGGCTAGTATCAGTGAACCCTAAGTTCAAAGACTGAAATTTTTATGGGGTAAGGAGCCATTGCCTATGAGGAAGCTTCAACTTGCCACTGGGTACAGAATTACCTACCTTGCTTTCTGTGGACTTGCTCATGCCACCCATCAGAAGGCCCGTCAGGAGCATGAGACACTGCAGTGCCATGCTAGGGAGCTGACAGGGAGATCTGCAAGGCAGAACAGTATGTAAGAAGGAGGTACTAGTAAGAGTGGATGGAGCTGAGAGGGACATAACTGGGAGGACAGAACCAAGGCAGGGAGGGTAAGACTTCAATGGAAAAGGAAACAACATGTAGTCAAAGTACTCTTACCTGTCCCTCCAGGATGAGAGCTATAGGTACCAGCTCCTCACCACCTAGGGACCAGTTGTCAACACAGACAGGACCGTGGGGAGCTCATAGGCCTGACCATTGCAGTTTTAAGGGTCAAAACTCAGGAATCAAGGCAGATGGGCAAGACCTTGACTGAGAGGGATGACCTGGTGCTCCTTCTAAAAATACCACGTTCTCAGGTATTTCAAGACTGTACCTTTGCCGGGTGGTGGCGCACGCCTTTAATCCCAGCACTTGGGAGGCAGAGGCAGGCGGATCTCTGAATTCGAGGCCAGCCTGGTCTACAGAGTGAGTTCCAGGACAGCCAGGACTACACAGAGAAACCATGTTTTAAAAAACCACAAACAAAAACAAACAAAAAGTGTAGTCACAAGAGGAAGGATCTGGAGACCAAAAAAGAACACAAATATTGCAAGAAGATTTATACTTTAGAATATTTGGTGCCTGCAAACTGCTGCCTTATACACCTTATTGTTAGTATAAGAGAGGAGAACATGCACCTACCTCAAAGCCTTGAGGTATTATCGTGTGTACAGTCTTAATAATTTTTCCTGTTTTTGAGATAAAGGTTTCATATATCCTTGGCTGACTTTAAACTCAATCTGCAACAATACTGTTTTTTTTTTTTTTAAAGTTTTAAAACATTTTTACGTATATGGTGTTTGTTTGCATATATGTCTGTGTACCATGACTGGGCCTGGCACCTGCAGAGGCCAGAAAAGACATCAGACCTACTGAAACTAGAATTACAGATTGTAACAGTTACAGCTGCAAGCTGCCCTGTGGGTGCTGGGAATGGGACACAGGTCCCCTAGAAGAGCAGCCAGTGCTTTTAACTGCTGAGCCGTCTCTCTTATCTTCTGCTTCTAATACCGAGTGTTGTGATTACAGATGTGCAATATCAAGCTCGATTTATGAGGGCCGGGGATTGAACCCAAGGCTTTGTGCATACTAGGTAAGCAATGAGCTACATCCACATTCCTTTTAATTTTTTCAAAAATCATTTTATTTTATGAATATGAATGTTTTAACTGTATGTATGTATATGTATCACATGTGTGCTTAGTGCCTACAGAGCTACAAGAGGGCATCAGATTCCTGAAATGGAGTCATAGACAATTGTGAGCTAGCATTTGGTTGCTAAAAACCCAACCTGGGTCCTTTGCAAAAACAAGTGCTCTTAACCACTAAGCCATTTCTCTGGTCTCTCTCTCCCCCAAATCCCTTTCACAACAAACTTATGTTAACTCATAAGGTGGTACTTCTAAATCAGTCAGTCCAAAATAAGATTTAAGAAAAATTTTTTGTCATAAAGTTATCTCTTAAAAAAACAAAAAACTTGGCCAGGTGGTAGTGGTGCACAGCTTTAATCCCAACACATCGGAGGCAGAGACAGACAGACCTCTGTGAGTTCGAGATCAGCCTGGTCTACAGATCAAGTTCCAGAACAACCAAGGCTACACAGAGAAACCGTGTCCTGAAAAACAAACAAAGAAACAATAACAACAACAAAAAGTTAACTGGGTATGGTTTGGTCTACCTAGTGAGTTTCTCAAAAAACAAAACCAGGACTGGAGAAATGGCTGAGTGACTAAGAACACTGGCTGTGTTTCCAAAGGACCTGGGTTCAATTCCTATCATCCATATAGCAACTGTCTATAATTTCAATTCCAGGAGGTAAGGCCTCTGAGGGCACTGCATGCATACGGTACATAAACATGCATATAGGCAAAACACCCTATCACATTAAAGAAAAATAAAACTTTAAACAAACAAATAAAGTTACCTCTTAAGAGACTAAAGATGTAGTTGGTAAAGTGCTTATGCAGCAAAAACAAAGCCCTGAGTTTTATTTCCATTATCATGTAAATTGGTGTGGTGGTATACACCTGTAATCCAAACACTTGGTATTGTAGCTACATAGTAAATTCAAGCCCAACCTGAGATACCATGAGATACCATTATTATTATGAAATAATAATAATAATAACAACAACAACAACAATAGTTACCTCTATGAAGACTTTTTACTTAGCAGAGACCACTGAAGCATTATGCAGGCAAGCTGAGCATCTCCAGTTCTGGAACAATAGTAGTCTGAGCTTCCTAGATAGAAAAATTCTAAGAGAATGCAGAGAAGTTTCAGTTTGAGGCTAGAAATGAGGAATTACACTCTCTGGCTCAGTGGGAAGCCCCACTTGAGGGATTATGTGGGTCTACATAATCCTTAGGGGTTCAGGATGACATAGGTCTAGTCCTGTCAGCAGAGGAAGTAGGAATTTGTATTGTAATTCACTTTATACTGGATTTAAGCCAGGACTGTCAAGGCAATGACCACACTGCAAGGGGCAAGAGGTGGTGCTCAGGCCTGCAGGAATTATCTGTGAAGCCTTATCTACAGCCTTTCTGGCACTCATAAGTACATGCTTTTTAAATTTGTTTCAGGAATGCATGCTGAGTTTCAAATACATTCTGTCCTTGATTTAACTCTTCTTTCTAAGCTATGAAGTCTTCTTAGAAACATATTTATATCATAGTTTGGCTGCCCCTGAACTATAGAATGTAATAAAATTTCAACTTTTCTGTGAATTTAAAATTTGCTCACCCACAGACTGTATTTCTCGGCCCTGGAGGAAAACTCCCAGATTTATTTTATTTTATTATTATTATTATTATTTTTTTTTTTTTTTTTTTTTTTTTTTTTTTTTTTTTTTGGTTTTTCGAGACAGGGTTTCTGTGGGGTAGCTCTGGCTGTCCTGGAACTCACTCTGTAGACCAGGCTGGCCTCGAACTCAGAAATCCGCCTGCCTCTGCCTCCCAAGTGCTGGGATTAACTCCCAGATGCTAAATAGACCCTTCTACTCTCTCTGAGAAGAGCATCCCTAAGCTTAGGTCAAGTAAAAAAGTCCAGCATTTTAATCAACACTGCCATTTGTTACGTGTCAACTGTACTAAAGCATAATTTCCACACAATAACCAACATCTACTTAAAATAGACAAGTTGGGGGTTCTGGAAAAATATGTATGAGGCCACCACTACAGCAAAAAAGCTATCAGTATTGGAGCCTTCTATGAGCCCCCCTTCCTCAGCTGCAGGCAACCAAGCTGACTTTGTCACTGCAAAGCAGTCTATAATTTCAAATAAATAGAACATATAATATAAACGGTTCCTCTCATTCAGCACTAAGGATCTATAGGTACACTTTGTTATGTGTGTTCTGTTCATTACTATGTGACTGTTATGAGGCTAGACCTCATTTCCTTTACCTATCACCTGCTAACAGTTCCTGAGCCGATTCTACTATTTTGGAAATCGCAGGGCCTTGAGCACACACTATGTGAACTTGTATTTCTACTTCTCATAGGTAAATACTAAGGGATTTGTGTAGGATCAGAGAGGTATGTTTAACCTCTCAAACTTTCAGTAGTATCTCTTTACTTTCCCACTAGTGGAGCAGAAGAGCTCAAAGGGGTTGCATACTCACCAGTGTCTGGTAATGTACTAGTGGGCAGGCACCTAGTGGTATCTTATGTTCTCAGCATTCCCCTGACTAGTAATAGTTGGTATCTTTTCATGTCATTGTCACATGTGTGTCCTACTGAACTGCCTTTTCTCATCTTTTGAGTTTTAATTGGATTATCTTCCAATTAGATATGGCAGTTCTGTAACATGTACTTATTCACTATGTGTCTGTGTGTGCATGAGAATGCACATACATGCCATGAAACACATGCTGTAGCATGTATGTGGAGATCAGAGAACAGTCAGTTCTCTTTTACCATGTGAGTTCCAGATATCAAATTCAGGTTGTCAGTCTTGGTTGTAAACCCCTTTACTCACTGAGCCGTTTCACTGGTTCAGTCATTCTGAATATAATTTTAAGTTTTTGATTTGTTTATATCTTATATACACACCTGCTGTGCCATGTATGGAGGTCAGAAGACAACTTGTGGGAGTCAGTTCTCTTCTTTCACTATGTCGGTCCTATACATACTTTTCTGTTGTGTGTGGAGTATATACATGTTTAGAAGTGTGTGTACGCCAAAAGTCAGCATTAATTCCTCTCTACCTTATTTTGGTATTTTGTGTGGTGCATGCATGTGTAAGTGTGTATGGGTTCACTCTCCCATGGCACATGTGCTCAGAGCCAGACAATGCGTGTCCTCCTCTATCGTGCTCCACCGTTTTTTGTTTGTTTTGGAGACAGGTCTCGCTATATAATCTTGGCTGCCCTAGAACTAGTTGTGAAGATGGGCTGGCCTTGAACTCACAGAGATTCCCCTGCCTCTGCTTCTCGGGTGCTGGAATTAAAAGTGGGTCACTATGCTCAGTCCTCCACTGTATTTTTTGAGACAAGATCTTTCACTGAACCTAGACCTCATCACTTTTGCTGGATGGTCAGCCTGTCCTGAGGACCTGCCTGTTTTCCTCCCTACCCACTCAAACTGGGATGAGAGATGCACACCACAACACCTGTTTTTTTTTAATAGGGACTGGGAATCTGAATTCAGGTTTTCATGCTTACACACTCATTTTACCCTCTCAGCCCAGTCTCCATCCACTGTATTTTTTGAGACAGGCTCTTTCATTGAACCTGGAGCTCATTGATTCAGCTCAGCTAACTAGTCAATGAGCTCAAGAACCCACCTGACTCCATTCCTCACATTAATGAGTGCTGTGGATACAAACTCAGATCCACAGAAAGAATTTAAAAGCCAGAGGATGGGGATAATGTTGTAACCTGCTATCTTGTGAACATTATAACTGTTGCACACACGAGTTCACTGAAGCTACTGCGGCTACTTGTGCAAGATCAAGATAACAAGATCAGTTAACATTCCAACAGACAGTGTTAACTGAACTCAACAGGAACAAAATTTAAAAAGTCCCAAGAGTGGTGGCATAGGCTTTTAATCCCCCGGAAGCACAGGGAGAGGGATTTCTGAGTTTGAGACCAGCCCAGGCACCTACAGAACTCAACCCTGGTCTTCTACAAGAGCAGAACATACTCTTAATTGCTGAGTCATCTCTCCAGCACATAGTTGGATTTTTAAAAAAGATTTATTCTTAATTAGATAATTACAGGTGTATACATTTATAAACATAGATGCAGGTGCCAGTGGAGGCCAAAAGAGGGAACTAGATCCTAAAGCTGGAGTTACAGGTGATTGTGTGACATGGGTCCTGAGACTGGAACTCAGGTTTTCTTGTTGAATACCTGTTCTTAACCAATAAGTCATTACTCCAGCCCCTAAGAAATATTCATCATTATCATCATCATTTGGTTCTGTTAAGACAGGGTTTTTCTATGCATCCCTGACCATCCTGGGGCCTGGAACTGAAGAGATTTGCCTGCCTCTGCCTCCTGAGTGCTGGGAATGTGTGCCACCATTGCCTGGTAGCAATGCTCTTTAAACAAGTTACCTTATAGATCCAACTTAAAATGGAGAACAAATGCAAGCCAGTTCTGAAAGTCTGTGACAGATGCTGCTAGTGAACAAAAGAGCTCACCTAAGATGAGCTTAAGCCCATCAAGATATGTGCTTGCTTTGTTTTGGGGAAGACTATTAAGGCCAGGATATGGAAGTCAAGAAAAGAAACTATCAGCTGGGTGATGGGGCCGCATGCCTTTGATCACAGCCTGGTCTACAGGATGAGTTCCAGGACAACCTGTCTCAAAAAAGAGAGAAAAAGAAGGAGAGAGAGGAGGTGGGGGATAGGGGGAGAGGAGAGGGAAGAAGTGGGGAAAAGGAGAAAGAAAGAAAATAAACTCTGCGTAATTCAGATCTGTAGTTCCTTCTACAAGCTTCTAAAAATAAAAACGGACTCAAATTATTGGCTGGCTCTTAACACAGTTACCAAACTATGTTTGTGACTTGGATCAACCTGGTGAAGCCAAGCTATGACTTTCTTGCAGGATTTATAGTAGAGAAGCAGGGGCTGTAAAGCCAAAATGTGAGGAAGCCCCAGATTCAAATCCTGCCTCCACCCCACCTAGGCCACACACAAACACATATACACGTTTAAAAAAAACAAAAACAGAAACAAAACAAAACAAACAACAACAACAAAAAAAAAAAACCAACAAGATTACGGGCCAATCGACGCAAGTTAGAAGCTGGCAGGGACTACATGGCCAAACCCTTTCCCAAAACAACAACAAAACAAAATACTGGGCTAAGTTCGACACCTTTAAATTTAATAGGTCTATTGAGTTGAGAATTTGGTAAGAATATAGTTGCGTGGAGAAACTGCAAAGGGCAAAAGCCAAAATGCGGTAGGATTTGTAATATGCTGATATAGTGGTTCTCAGAGCAAAGTCCTCAAGAAGACCACATCCCGTGGCAGGTCCTCGACCAATTCATGACACCAACAGACCAACGGAAGTCCCAAATCTCCCACGTCCTGCTCCGCTCCGCGCACCTCCGTGCTGCCTGCGGTCCATTTTTCCCTTTCAACCTCCCCTCCCTCCACCTGTCCATTCGCGCAACCACCATGCTCCACTCCCGGCTCCATCCGTACCGCCTCATCACTGACAAAATGGCAGGCAGAGAGGGTGGGTACTGTCCCGCTAGGCCTTGGATGAGTCCTGGAGTCTGGGTTACCCGAAGCCTTTATCATGTAGTTGCAGTAGCCACCTCCGTCAGACCAGGGCCTTCACTCACCACACACCAGTCGGGTTCCTCTTTCGTACCGGCCGCCTAGCGAACGCCCGCGAGCGCCCCCTGGGACTTGTAGTCTCTGGTCCTCCCCCGCCCAGGCGTTGGCGAGGACTGCTTTAGGCAAAAAACTACAACTCCTAACAGCCCCCTCGCCCAAGCGCGTTTGTCCAAGATTCTCTCCAGGCAGCTGGTTTGCATTCCGAGCTCTGGTTTGGGAAATGTAGTCCAATAGGACTTGAACCTAGGGAGGGGAAAGGGGAAGGAGTAGAGTAGGAAGGAAAAGACTACATGCCCCAATATTCCTAGCGGCGGCCAATCATCGTAGTCCTTGTTAGGTGGCGGGTCACCAGTGCCTGACTTGGTTCTAGGAGTGTAACGTCCGCCTCTCTTGTAGAGGATCACAGGATCACAAAAGAATTCAGAACTGCCAGTCAAGGCTACGGTAACCTTTGAAATATTTAACTGGAGGTAGTTCATGATTGAGGTGGGGTAGATGCTTTTCAGACTCACTCAGAACGTATGGTTTGATTGGCTAGCCCCATTTCAAAGTGAACACAAAGTTCAAATTAATTCTTTTGTTAAAATCTGGGCTTCCTAATATATCTTTGTTATGTCTGCTTGGAGATCTGGACTCCGGTTCCTCCCAAGTGGGAGGCCACACCCACGCTAAGCTGAACATGGAGCATCTGAGGTCACCAAGTGGAATGCTTAGGAGGAGTCTTGCCTCTGGACTACCTGATTACCTCGGTCTCTTTCACTTTGGAGGCCTCAGGTAGTTGGGCTTCTTCACAGAAGCTATCCTAAAACTCTTTGAACGCGCCACAGTGACACAAGGAGGAGGCATTGTACTTTTTGCAATCCACCAGCTTACATTTTCTCTGAAGTGGGGTTCGACCACTAGGCAGCACCTGGGGAGAGCAAAAGTGTGTGCACCAGGGCTGCGTTTTGAATAAAGATTAGAGAGTATCAGTCAGGCTTGGTTCTGTTTTTTTCACCCTGGTCTCAAACTGCCTCCAGTGAAATGACACTGCCCAGCGTTTGCTCTCCACTAGGCCTTTCTCACTTCCTCGACACTGACATGACCTCAGCTTCTCTGATCTGGTAGAGCTGGTCAGACAACTCGGCATTCTTTGCACCACCATGATTTACTCTTTTCTGGAACTCTACCCTAAAGTTCAGTGGCTCTAAGAATTCAGAGTTAGAATTATGGGCCTTTTTGGCCAGCAAGTGACTACAGCAGCACAGGGGTGTGGGACTGTGGTAAAATGGGCTGGATTCTTCCCAAATTAGTGACATCAGGACAGACAGAATTTCTGTTTGTGTTGTTTTTTTGTACTTCCTCTGGGCTATCCTGAGGGCCTCTAATATTTCTGGAAAATATTAGGAAAAGACAGGTATCTTTGAAAGGGTTGTGTGTGTGCTCATCAGACTTGGCATCCGTAGAACACTGGCTAGGCAGTATGAGAGGCTGAGTCATAGATAAGTCACTAGTACTTGTCCTCCCACTGTAAATGCTTCTGCTTGACTGAAAAGCTGTCTGGGACTCAGGAACTCAAGAACCACACAGCTCTGAGATGAGGTGGTGTCCTAACGGAAGGGTATCCTAAGACATGGGAGCTCTGAGAGGAAGCCTTCTCAGCAGAGGCATTGCAGTTCCCAGGAGAGGGCATCCCCAACTGAGCTGAGGAGCTCAGGAGCCTCAGCTTCTTAGCTTTTCTTAGCTTCTTCCAGTGAGAGAGTAACTCCAGGCAGTAAATCTTATAAAAGAGATTTATTCAAGGGAAGAATCCAGGAACAGGGACAAATCCAGGGACAGCTGCCCTCTGCTTCCAGGAGTGGACATCAGGTAATTGGGTATAGGGCAGTACAAATAAGGATTTTTGAGGGGGCAGAGCTTGTCAGGGCAGAGATTTCCAGAGTGAGGATTGGTGGGATTTCGAATCCTGAGCTTGGGGAGCTCAGGGATTGCTGGATTTTCATGCTCAGGGATTAGCATTTGTTGTTGTTCTTTTTTGTTTGTTTGTTTGTTGTTTGTTGTTTATTTTTGTGTGAAGTTCAGGGATTGGTAGGTTTTTCCTGCTCAGGGATTTGTGGGTTTTTTTCACCCCCTTTACCCTGTGTTGGGCCCAGGGGTTAGGATAAGAACTCCTGAGGTGCCATCTCTGAAGAGCTGATAGCAAACCTAATTCCAGCTCATTTTGTGACATTATTGCCAGTAAGTTTATTTGGCCTTGGAGGGTAAGATGGTCGGAGCCACCCATTGGAGATCCTAGATGACCTAAGAGGAAAACCTGTGGTAAGTATCTAGGGAAGTAGTCAGTCCTGCCATTTCAGAGGTGATACTAGCAGTTATGCCCAGGACTACTAGAAAGAGTATGGCCTGAATTGCTCATTCATTATGCTGCGCCAATATAAACCTGGTGAGGGGAATTGGCAAGGGCGCTTCACCAGGTACCACCACTAGTTTTGGAAAAAGGAACACCACAGCACAAGTCCCAGACCATCCAGCAGGTAGGCAGTGATAAACCTGAGGACTACAGATAATTGAGGCATTGTGGATGTGTACACACAGGGGCTGGGTGGTAGTATTAATAGTATTATAGACTGTGGTCTCCAGTGTGCTCACAAAGTGTGTTCCTGGGGGAATTACAGCTGCCTGTGGAGGGAGGGAGAGAGAGAGAGAGAGAGAAGTGATAAGGGGTGGTAGAGATATTTGGTTTGGGGCATTTAACAATCAGCAAAGTGAAAGAATCTAGTAAGACAATGGATGAGGCCACAATGGTGGTTGTAAGTCTGACCCAGTAAAGACATACAACCAGCATTCCTCAAAGCAGTCAGGTAGAAGAACATTGCTCAATAGCTGAGATGCAAAGGTTAAGGTCTGAAATAAGAGATGGTATGATAAGAAAGTGGGATCTATATTATCAAAAGGGATATGAGAACCTTAGAAGAGCTTTGAACTACTTCTACTCTGTCTATACCTAGGGGTGGAGGGAGTGGGATGTGTCCTTTTTGTATTTTTTTATTGTACCTGATGGGTGGCTGTAATGAATGCTGTAGTAAAGTCTATCAATGACTGGGTCTCCCATCTGGGGTGCCATGGGTCTTTAACTGAAACATAAAAGATTTCCCATTCTGCAAAAGCCTTCCTGAATACTCACTATGTCTCCTATAGGACCAATAAAGACAGCCTCCATAAGTCTCTGCCCAGTGTCGACAGTAGTTTCTAGTTTGGTCATAGAGAAGCAAATGTAGGGGACATGTGCTATAGAGATTGATTTAGGGGTCATAGGGATAAGTATCTCCGTTTGGCATCTGGGGTTGCTGATGAGCAACCCCAGATGAGTGGTCTGGTTAAACTGATGAGTATAGATTTTTCTGAACCTCAAATCCCCATACACAGAATTCACCACTCTAACTCTTGTAAAGCACTGACTACTCCAATTATAGTCAAGAGCTCAAGATTTTAAGTTTCCTTGGTCATCTCCTAAGTATAGACTTAAGATTGCTTCTTAACAGCCAGCAGTCAGGAAGCAGAGGCAAGAGGATCTCTTAGTTCAAGGCCAGCCTGGTCTACAAAGCAAGTTCCAGGACTGCCAGGGTTGTTATATAACAGTGTCTCAAAAAACAAAAAACAAAAAAACCCTCACCATGCTGAAAGCATTTTGTCCAATCTGTATATCCAGCTCTCTGAACAGATGAAAGAGTGTTCATGCTTTTAACCCTAAGCTATAGCTTTTGCTATGACTTGAAGGCATGAGTCTATTGGTTTTTTCTACAATGTGGATTTCAGTACCAACTATGATAGTGGTCATGCTAATGTGTCTACAACTTTTATCTATTTTTGTAAACTTAAGAAAAATCTTGTAAGCTTTAGGGAGTCATGAAACTTCAATCCACCTGTCACAGGTCAAATGGATTCAAATTAAGTCCTCCTGTCAACCAACAGCCTAAGCTGCCTACTGCCTGTTCCTGAAGGTAGGATCCCTCCTTCCCCTCTCTCTCTGCTTGCTTTGGGATTTCTCCCCTCCCTCAACTACTATGACCACGTGCCTGGAAGTTTTAAGTGAACACAGAAAATAAAGATTTTCCTCTAAACACCTTAACTTACCATCTGTGCCTAATCTATATCTGTCCCAGAAGATTTTCAACCAACTTCATACTGCAAACTGCTCAAAAACTGGATGCAACATGCCAGTCCTAGGTGTTCCTTCAGAACCTACATCCCAGAGTGCTCCAAAGTAGCCGGCACTTCACTAGATTCCCCTCCCCCCCTCCCCCCAAAAAAGACTAAGCTGTGTTAGCATGGAGATACAGCACTATGGCCTAGACATGTAGGACTGAAAAAGCAAAGAAACAGCAAAACAGGGTTTCAAGCCGAGAAAAACGAGTTCCTATGTCTTACCACAAATTATAATTGTGAATACCAATCAATGTATCTGGATATGTTTTGACTGCCATCAGCTCCTAGAAACAGGCTGTTGCTGGGAAAGTGAACCAAGAAGTCAAAGAAATGGAAAGTGTGCTTAACACCCATAGGTGGCGCTGTTGCTCTGAGAGCACATGAAAAACTGGGAAGGAGAATGTAACCTTGGCTTCATTTTGTCCCACCTGAGAAAGAAATGAGTTGAAATCATATCTGTGAATATTGAATGGGGTGGGAAGAGTCTCTGGGCCAGAGGAGCTGGTTACTCCCTGTCTAGGAGAGTCCCTTATAACTCTTTTTTATTTTATTTTATTTATTTCCTATTCACTTTACATCCCAGCTTGCTCCGAGAGATGTAGATATCCACGCCAAACAGTGGATGGAGCTTGGGGACTCTTATAGAAGAATAGCAGGAAGGATTGTGGGGCCTGGAGGGGATAGAAACTCCACAGGAAGACCAACCTGGACCCTTGGAGGCTCTCAGAATATTAGAACTCTTTTTTACCTAAATTGTTTTCCATTTTGGTTTTGTGAGAGTGAAGATATCAGCAAGTATCTCAACCCCGACTGCTCCATAATGAAGGTTTCTTGCTCTCTGACTTTCAGTGCTTTGTCTGTCTCCAACCAATTCCCTCATGGGACAGTGTCCTGTGTTTGGTGCTTCTTAGCAACAGGTTTATCAGAAGTTACCAAGGGTACTAACAGCACTCAGGACTCCGTATTTACTTTGTGTCAGTGACACTTCTTATTTACTTTCTCTGGCTCTAGTGATTGGGTCATCCTGGAAGTTGGATAAGAGAAAGTGCTATGCTTTCTTTGCCTTTCCTATCTTGGTCATATGTACAGGAGATTCCTGGTCTCTGTGGTATCTTCTTGGGCCCTTTCCATATTGTCAAGTCACTTTCTATCCTGAGATCCTTCTGAAGCTCCCAGATTGTTGTAAAAGAATAATCTTAGTGTCTCACTGAGGAGGCCATGAGCAAAGCAAAAGTAACTCAGTGAGGTAGTTCTGTGCACCAGAATCCACAACAGGTTAATAATGAGAACTGTAAGAAACGTTAAATGTGAGTCTAAAATTTCTGTTTAGAACTATTAATTAAAATCTTTATTTCTCCCATTTTGTAAGACTTTTAGGCAAATGTTTTAATCCTCCCCACCCACTAAAACATTTGCTTACACAAAGGCCCACTGCTCCACTCTAGGAATTTGATGACCTGGAACAGTGACTCTTTCCTCCTAGGAGCAGAGATCCCTTTCCACTTTCTCCATTTCCTGTGCACCAATTTTTTCAGACTATCCAGTTAAATAAGATTGTAAGGTCTGACTCCAGCCAACCGAGGGAGAAAAGGCACAACCACACCCTGAGTCAGAATAAAAACCAAATGCACTTCCAATTTCCTGTCCTGATGTGTGTTTACTCTTCCTAAGCACACCCTCTTGAGCAGGAGTAAAGTTCACCTTGTCCAGACACTTTAGTTAGAATGGTAATCTCTTTCTTTGTGACCTGGAACTTATTTCTAACAAGCACACACAGACAAGATGGCATGTGTCTTTTATTCCTAACATTGGTATTGACTATGTCTCACCCGATAAATTGGAGATAATTGGCTGTGAACATCATGTCTAATGTGGCTTGAAAGCTAATCAGTGTGAAGGACAAGGGGTTAGGCTCAAGGAATGTGGCTCTCTGTCAGGAGAGAGTCTTGGAGAGATTTTCTTAAAAAAAGTTTCTCATAAATATCATTGCCATTTAGAGATGTACATTAAGAGAATGACATCATGCCACACCTATCAGGAGGGGTAAAATTAAAAACAATTGTACCTGTTACCAATTACTTTCACAAGTTGCTGACAGAGCAGGACTGTGTTGTCCTGGAGAACTGACAACCATTTCCTGAATGGACAATTACTACATGGTCCAGAACCATGTCCCAGAAGAATGAAAATTTAATTTCCACAAACTGTTATATAGTGTTTTTAGCAGTTTTATTTATATGAACCCAAACCTGAAAGTATTTACAGTGTCCCTTGATTTGAGGCAATCACCCTAGAGACCACTATGCAGCATAAAGAGAACCAGCCATCTATGTCCACCATGACTTGAGTGCTACCTTGTACTAAACATCCCTGAAATGTCAGACAATGAAAGTGGAACAGATGATGAAGAAGGGATGGTGGCAGGGGAAGGGAGAGCACCCTTCATGGTGATAGAAGCATGTCAGTTCTGAAAGATTTCAGATGAAAGGGTGCAAGGGGAACTGAAAGGTACTAGAAAGTTTATTGGAGGAGTTATTAACAGGACAGACAAACAGATTGAGAAGCAGCAGCATGGCAGGGCCTCCAAAGAGAGTTCAGGCCCTGGCACCAGAGACAAGTAGCATAGAGGAGTCTCTACAGAGAGGAATCAGCCCACATAGCACAAGGGAGGCCTATTTTAAAACCTTTCTGAGGAAGAGGGAGGTTATAGCCAGGCTCACCAGTTCCTAGGAAGGAATCAGGGAAGATGATGGGGAACAGAATGTATAAGGAATACCCAACTTGAAGTAAACTCACTTTCTTTCTTTCTTTTTTTTTGTTTTTTTCCAGACAGGGTTTCTCTGTGTAGTCCTGGCTGTCCTGGAACTCACTCTGTAGACCAGGCTGGCTTCAAACTCAGAAATCCGCCTGCCTCTGCCTCCCAAGTGCTGGGATTAAAGGCGTGTGCCACCACCACCCGGCTTCAGCAAAGAGATTCTAACATTACATTCTTACAAACTTCTTCCGGTATGGAAAGATGACATGAAGCATACTGGTGTCACATCACTTTCTGGGTGGTAATTGTACTCTGCAAGGTATGGCATTGTGGGATCCAAAGCTCAGCAAACATTCAAGGGACTGACTGACTAAAATACTTGGCTTCTATTCCTTTCTCTACAAGAGGTTTTTTTTTGGACAGAATTCACAGCCCCTGGAATATATGACACATCAGGGAGAGGGCAGCCAAAGCTGGAGAGAGGGCTCAGTGGTTAAGAGCATGCACTGCTCTTCTAGAGGACTAGACTTGGACTCCTACTATGTGGGGTGGCTCACAACTGCTCAAAATTTCAGCTCCAGGGGATCTAAAGCCTCTGACTTCTTTGGACACCTGAACTCATGTGTACATACCCTTACACATGATTAAAAATAACACAAACAAATCTTTTAAAAGAATAACTAAAGCAGAGCTTCTGACAGCTCTATGGACTCTTCTGAAGGTTTCAGGACACAACTCAGTTAAGTGGCCAGTTCAGCAGTTTTCTTAGGGGTCCTTGGAGACGGTAGCAGAACTCATTGTGTTGTGTCACATCAGGAAGGATGGTCCCTGAGGTAGACATGCCCAGGCTTGCTGGCTCTGTGTGTCTCACAAGAAAGCAATTATCCTCATGTTGTTCCCAAAGGCTTGTTCTTCCTGATCCTCACTGTCTCCTAGATCTCGGTCTCCAGGACAAGGTTATGTAGCTTCCTGGGAAGGTGTCTCATAGTTGACCTGGTAGATTGAAGCTGATGGTGCCTGGGGCCCTACAGAGCACTGGGAGCCCTTGGCCCACCACTGGTACTCCAGGACTATATGTAAGTCTGAAGCACCTTGTTCATCCCTGCCACCAGCAAAGTTCAGAAACCCTACATCCACATGGGAGGAATGAACAGGTAAGAATCCTTAGTGCTTCCTTCCCAAACAGCTGGAGCTGAGGGAGGTTCAGTTACCAGGCTACCTAATCCATGTAATAGGAGGAGGCCCTAATTGTTCTGTTTACCTCTCACCTTCTCTAACCAGGCCCTAGACTGGTGGCTACAGACTTGAGCATCTTGTGTGGAATCCTTTGAGGAAGGACACAGAAGGAGGCAGGCTAAGTGAGCTGTGATAACTAACAAGCCCTCGTCCTGCAGCTCAGACTGTCCTACAAAACATATGTGCCATCCACAGGTAACCAGCAGGGCTAGGTCAGGTGAGAGTATCTCTAAATGGCACCTACTTTGCACATGGTGCTAAGGGATACCCCTGAGCCTCAGTGAGAGCTGAATAGACTTGAGATAGATACATCCTTCCTGTGTTTGCATGGGTAAGGAGATACATGAAGTGGATTGCACAAGTTGGATAATTAGCACAGGTCTAGGGAAGGGTTTGGGGGCATTGTATAGAAGAGAGTGATAGTCTAATAGCCAATCTTTGGGCTGTGCTGCTGACTCCATGAATCCTGCTAGCTCTCAATGCCAATCAAAATAATTATCATGGCTAGAAACTCAGAGCTGGAGGAGTTTGGCCATAAATAGAAACCCCAGCTCTCATTAGAGATGGCATTTTTGTTGTCAGCAAGGCTCAGCTGCTGCTGGATGGCCTCACTTTCATTGTGGGTTGAGAGGATTGCTCAGGGTTGCCTTTGACTCCACTGGTTAGGGGAAGGACATTTCCCCAAATGCCATCATACTCTCCAAGCATTTGCTATGGGGCCTACACAGGGCCTTTTGGCATCAAATGGGCTTTGCATCACAGCTGGGAGCATTGACTCAGGTGCTTCAGGGCCATGCAGCAGAACTTAGAGCATCTAGGAACAACGGATTTCTGAGCTGCCTGTAGGTGGCATCCCTTTTCCAGCACCTTTCCACCAAGACTAGGCCAACACTGCCAGTCTCATTGCTGCTTGAAATCTACCCACCCACCAGGATTTCTATTTATGGCCAAGCTCCTCTAGCTCTGAGGTTCTAGCCATGATAATTGTTTTGATTGGCAACTAAGGAAGAAAGAGCAGGTACAGTGTAAGCCCTTTCCAGGAGGTTTGAAGATTCTGAACATTAACCCTACACTCTACTACCAAAGAACATGGAGGTGGCCATAGGGTTGGTACCAAGGCTGCCTCAATCCCTGGGTTAAGTTAGCTTTAGAGGAAAATCAAGAAAGTGACCTTGTAACCATCTCTTCTTCCTGATAGTCCCATCCAGGAAAAGCTTACAAAAATAGCCCTTACTGCTTTATTTATTTATTTATTTATTTATTTATTTATTTATTTATTTGGTTTTTCAAGACAGGGTTTCTCTGTGTCCCCCTGGCTGCCCTGGAACTCACTCTGTAGACCAGGCTGGCCTCGAACTCAGAAATCCACCTGCCTCTGCCTCTCAAGTGCTGGGATTAAAGGCGTGTGCCACCACTGCCCGGTGCTCTTACTGCTTTAAATCATTACTTCTTGGTGTCCCCAAACCTCACTAGCCTCCTAAAGTACAGCCTCCAGATTCATAGAGTCTCATTTTCCTCTAACTTCTTATTGTTAATACAACACATTGCTGAGTGTGTTGGTGTCTGTCTATAATCTAGCACTTTGGAGGCAGAGGCAGGATCTGGAGTTCAAAATCATCATTAATTATACAGGGAGTTCTACACAAGAGATCCTGTCTCAAACAAAACAAAACAAAAGCTGGGCAGTGGTGGTGCACGCCAGCACTTGGGAGGCAGATGCAGGTAGATTTCTGAGTTGGAGGCCAGCCTGGTCTACAGAGTGAGTTCCAGGACAGCCAGGGCTACACAGAGAAACCCTGTCTCAAAGTAAATAAATAAATAAATAAAAGAAAAGAAAAGAAAAGAAAAGAAAAAAAAAGAAAAGAAAAGGAAAAAGAAACAAAACAAAACAAAAACAAGGCATAATGGTGCATGCCTTTAATCCTAGCACTCTGGAGGCATAGGCAGGGAGATTTCTGTGAGTTCCAGGACAGCAAAGGCTACACAGAGAAACCTTACCTTGAAAAACCAAAACTAAACCAAACCAATTTTCTACAGTGTTCAAAGGAGATGAACTTTTTTTTCCCTAGTGCCTGGAGGGCTTTTATGAGAGTACAAGGTACTGTTCTGCCCTCAAGAAATCAAATCAAAACACTTTGTGTACCACCAGCATTTATGCTGCTTCGACCCCAGGACTGAATGTTCTATGCCCTATGCAGGCCACCATCATCACTAAATGTCACTCTGAAACATATAGGTGGCTTATATCTGCTGTAATATAAGAGATGTCACCAGGGTTTGATGATAAGAAGACATGATTTAAATTAAATAATCCATAAACACATTAAATGAATGCAAAACTTGAGCTATTTTTATGGAAATTAAGTGAAACTATTTGAAAAGACCAGGTGAAAACTAGGTGTGGTGGCTTGTGCCTTTAATTTCAGCACTCAAGAGGCAAAGGTGATGGATCTCTGTGAGTGCCAGCTACGCAGTGAGTTTCAGAACAGCCAGGGCTATGTAGAGAAACTGTCTCAAAAGGAAGAGAGAGAGAGAGAGAGAGAAACTAGATGAGGACAAAATGTAACACAATTTGAAGTAGGTCTCTGTCTGCTCTCAAGGCCCCACAATGGGTGGGTATATGCTGTGTATTTGTATACTTAAGTTAAAACAAAATGGGGGTCTTTTCAAAAGTTCTCTGACTTTATACTATTAACCAAACAATTGCTAGCCCGTCAGCAAACACAGACAAACCCACAAATAGGATGATTGGCTTCCAGGAAAAAAGCCAAAACAAGCAAAGCTAGTGAGCCAGGATCCTGACCAGCAGCTGTCCTAAATCCAGGACAGCTAATTGTGGCAGCACCCTAGGTTCTCCCTCCCCATACTCCCACATCTACTCAATGGCTCCCTAAATACATTTGATGGCTTGCTTTTGGACAAATACAAAGGTGACAGGCAGAATATTCAAGATTGGGTGATAGGGAGCCTGTAGCTTCTTCATCTAGTGTTCTCTCTCTCTCTCTCTCTCTCTCTCTCTCTCTGTGTGTGTGTGTGTGTGTGTGTGTGTGTGTGTCTGTGTGTATGTGTGTGTTTTACTGGAGATTGTGATGAGGACCTCAGGCAAGCTAGGTAATCATTCTACCACTAAGGTATATTTCCACCTTATTGTTTTGTTTTAAATTACATTGATTGATTGATTGATTGATTGATTGATTGATTGACTGATTGATTGATTTGTATATACGCATATATGTGCACCAGCATGGCTCATTAATAGAGAAGAACTTTTAGGAGTTAGTTTACTCCTTACACCATGTGAATCTTGAGAACTGAACTCAAGTCATCAGGTTGGTGTGGTAAGCACCTTTACCCCACTAAGCATCTCACTGGCTCCCAGCCTTGATTTTGCCTTCTATTTTTGTAGACCTTAAACATTCGATTTTCCTGCCTCAACATCTCAAGTCGGCTTGTACCACCAGGCCTGGCTTTCTTGGATACTCATATTAGAACAGCTTGCTCTGAACAGCCAGCCCTTGCAGGTAGCCCAACACTGAGGTCAATGGAGTCAGATGTGGTGGTCCATGTCTATAATCCCAATACTTGGGACATGGAAGAAGGAAGATCAGGAGTTCAAGTCCAACCTTAGCTACAAAGCAAATTCCAGATCAACCTAGTCTACATAAGATAATGTCTAAAAACAGAAACAAAACATAAAAACTCCATGAAAGGAACATGTATGAAGACCTACCATTGAACTTTGGGGTTATAGCAATCCTGTTCTCATATAGTTCGGCCTCCAGTTACATTGGCCCCACTTGTTCCTAAGCTACAAACAGAAATGATAAATGTATGTTCACAGACACTAGGTTTGGAGGTACTTGTTACACAGCAGTAGGTAACTGGTGAAGGATGCCATGTGAATTCAGGGGGGAGTAACTGAAATGGCTGCTGTTCCACAAACTTTTCCCCCTGGTTTACCTTGGTGATCTCCAATGTTTATGATAGCTTCCCATGCACCCTGCGTTCCTCAAGTTTCCCCTGGCCTTCATCAAGTTTCCTTTGGGAACTCACAGCCCTGAGCTCTGTGTCTTGGAAGATTGGTTCTGCCTTTTGGAGTCTTTGTCCCTGGTGTCAGGAACACAAGCTACTTGAAGGCAAGTGAGAGAGCCTTAGGTCAGCTTTCCGCCATGCTTTCTTACCCCAGAGCCTCTGTGGTGCTGCCACAGAATTCTCCGACTTTAGGCCCATTTAATACTCAACGCTGAGCACCAAGTCCCACCCTGTGCAAATATTTATTTGGCAAATAATGGCTCACCAGGATGAAGGCCACAGCCATAGTAGCACAGGAATAAGCTAGTGTCAGACTGTACCAGGAAGAGTTTTGTGAGTATGAGGAGAAGGAATCAGAAGAGGGCAAGTGTGGGTCTGAGACCTCTCAGCCAGAGGGAGCTAAGATGAGACTCAATGTTGTAGACATACAAAGCAAAATGTCCCATCTGGCAGGAAACAGGAGTCAGGGGTCTTAAGTCACACTCCTTGTACAAAGGATATGGGGAATCCTGGGTACTAGGGGTTGGGCTGGTGGCATCTGCCAGCACAGGATAGATCTTGATGTCCCTTTCATCTACCAGCCTGGTCTCTGTGTTCTGATTAGGTGATAATGGGAAGATAAACCATCAAGGAGCTCAGAATGCTACTGTCAGTGTCTAAGGGCTATGATCTGGAAAGATGCCTGAGGGTAGCTTACAGGAAGATATAGGGAGCCTTGGCCCAGAATTGCCAAACACTAGAAATTCTTTAACACTGTAATAACTGTGGGAGCACAGTATGTCTGCTCCCTTAGGAAGTGGATCCTATGGCCAGGCATGGTATCGGTATATATGTAATCCCAACACTCAGGAGGCAGTGGCAAAAGGATTGACAAAAGTTCAAGTCCAGCCTGATTCACATAGGGAGTTCAAGACCAGATAGAGATACACTGTGAAAGCCTGTTTCAATCTCCCATCCCCCACCCACCCCCACCCTCCACCAAAAGCAGACCCTAGAATCCTGAATACTGTGAAATGCAATGTGGCCTCAGACTTTCCTAATAACTCCACCTTCAGGACATAAAGGATCTGCAGTAATTAAAATATGTCCTTTAAAGTCAGGAAGGGGGCTGTGTCTGATCACATCTGAGCTCTCCTTCTTTGAACTGGTAGAACTAGGCCACTCTGTGCAGTGTTTGTTAGACACTCTAGAGCTGCCTGGTTGGTTAACGCTCAGCTTTGGCATGAGCCTGGATTGAATAAAAGTCAGTGTCCCTTCTTCCTTCCTGCATTTCCCCAAGCAAGAAGTCAGCAAGCCTGAGACTGAAAATATCCTTGGTTATTTTCCTTGGTTACTCTGACCTTGAGCCTACCCTTTGAAGGTCTGGAAGTCTTCTGAAAAGCATAGTTTTGTAGGGTTTTGGGGGCTACTGGAGTATACAGCCTGGGGCAGTGGAAATCAGCTCCAATCTGACACAAGCTCTTCCTAGAGTCAGGAGGAAGCATCTCCAGCTAGAGAGGGGCCTTTTCCCACTAATGTTCTCTTCCTGAGAAAATCCCCAATTTACTGGTGCTATGGGCAGTACATTAGCAAGTACATAGTAAGAATCTATCCCCAGGCACTACTAGCTTCTTAAGCACTCGAGGCTACAAAACAGTGTCCTTTTGTGTCCTTTTGGGGATTGTGGGAGAGCAGAAAACAGGCTGTCTTCCAAGGAAAGTTGGAACAACAGAATCTATCTGGCAGAGTGCTGCTGTGCAACTAACCCAACTCTTTACTGCCCTGTGTTCGGAGAGAGCAGCAGCAGCAGCAGCAGCAGCAGCAGCAGCAGCAGCCCCTTCAGGTTGGTTTCTCAGAACTGAACAGCACAAACCTCAAGGGTTGCACTTTACTGGATGTGGGGCACATACAGCTGCTTGTAAATCAGAGTGAATCACCGTAGATATAAAGGTGTGACCATCACCTGAACATTGGGCTATGATTTTATCCTTGGATTTCTGACTTGGAAATGGAATGAGGTGTTTACCCAGCAGCCAACATAAGCAAACTTGGTGATGTACCACCACCACAAAAACCAGAGGTTAAACAGTTTGATAAATATGTAACGATATAGTGGGAGAATTTGCCTTACTTGGATTTGAAGAGAAAAAGGGATTGTTTACCCTTAATTTTTTTCTGTCAGTGCACAGTACAAAGTTTGTAGGGAACCCACTAAAATGTATCTCTTCCATTCTGAGGAGAACAGTGTGTATCACATAAACCCCGTAGTCTTTTAAAGTTGCAGAAACTTGGAGTGTCCTACAAACATTGAGGCCTTCTCCATCATGTATCAATCTATTCTTTGTGACTGGTTTAGTTAGAATTTTACTGCTGTGAATGGACACCATGACTAAGGCAATTCTTATAAGGACAATATTTGATTGGGGCTGGCTTACAGGTTCAGAGGTTCAGTCCATCATCATCAAGGTGGGAATATGGCAGCATCCAGACAGGCATGGTGCAAGAAGAGCTCAGAGTTCTACATTTTTATCTGAAGGTTGCTTGAAGAAGACTGGATTCCAGGCAGCTAGGACAAGGGTCCTTAAGCCCACATCCACATCGACACACCTACTCCAACAAGGTCATACCTATTCCAACAAGGCCACATTGCTTAATGATGTGACTCCCTAGGCCAAGTATATACAAACCATCAATCACTGTGACTGAGCCTCATACTTTCATGGTTAGCTGATGTACTTGTAAGTGGGTTGAGGCCTCATGGAGAGTGATACCTGGTGTGGCTGGCTTTTGGGCCTTTGGATTCAGCTGGTTATGGTCTCTGGGTGACCCTAGCTTCCCAGCACATCATACAACTTGATTCTGGGGTCAGACTGCATCCTCTGCAGGACTAGAACCATAGTTGGCCATGAGGCAGCTGGTCCTGGTGGTCTCCTTTGTTACTGCTACTGTTTTTTGTTTGTTTGTTTGTTTGTTTGTTTTGTTTGTTTAAAAAAAAACAGGTTCTCTCTATTTAACCTTGGCTAGCCTGAAACTTGCTATATAGATCACGCTGGCCTTGAACTCACAGATCTGCCTGACTCTGCTTCCTGAGTGCTTGGATTAAAGGCATGTATCACCGTGTCTTATAGGAGACTGGTGGAGTGCATCAGAAAGACATACTGCACATATGGACACAATATGCAAATGTGTGTGTGCACACACATGCACAGTATATACAGGTACATATGTGTTCAAATGCACACACATGTATATATAGGACACACATTTACACAGACATACAAGTCCACACATACACATACACACAGGCATACATGTGTATACACAGGTCTAGAGCATTCACCCCTGTAGTACCCTCCCCAGCTGCTTTCCTGGGTTTTTGCTGTCACATACTTTAGTGGGCATGGGAAGTCTAACCTCAATGTCCTCTAGAGCTAAAAAGGGTTCCAGGTGATGCTGTCTCTTTTGATTGTTTGGATATCTGAAGTCATTGTGAACAGAGGAAATGTCCAGCTACACAGGACAAAGAGCTGGGCATGCCTATGTGTCATTAGTGTCTAACCCACCTCCTGCTCTTTGGCTCAGGACAAGACACAGCTGACACTGATAACCAAGTGGTAGGGCAATCCTTGTTAGAAACATGGTCTCTCTTTGAACTTCTTTGACCTAATCCTGTTGGCTACTCTATTCTCAGACATTCCCCTAGAAAAGCATAGCTTCCCCAGAATCCTGTTTGCTTCCCCTGCCCCTTGTTCCTTCCAGAGATGGGCAGCTCATCCTCCCAGCTCTTATCCTAGCTCTTATACAAGGATATCTTCCTCACAGATGCCTTCTCCTCAAACTGGTACTTGTCCTTTGTTGTAACAGCCACCTGCCTTATATTAACCTGTTTCTGGCACTAGCAATCAGCATCTAATATTTAGGCCAAGGATAGCCCCTATCCTTCCCTTCTCCAGAGCAGCAGCACTCATCAGAAGAAGATACAGGGTTTATGAATTGGCTGAGATCACACAATATATTCTATTTGCTTCACATTTTTTACCTGTCTGTTATGGTAGCCCATGGACACCAGGATGTAGAATTTTCCCCATAAATTGACCTTGCAGCAGCTTCAGACTAGTTCTTCTAACTATTGGTGCTAATGTCTCAGAGTTCAGCTCCCTAGAGGGACTTATCAGGCAGTAATTAGTGAGCCTCTGGGACCTAAAATACTTAAATTCTTTTTTTTTCTTTTTCCCCTTCCCTTCTCCGATCACTCCAGCCCGATCTCATTACAGATGGTTGTGAGCCACCATGTGGTTGCTGGGATTTTTGAACTCATGACCTCCAGAAGAGCAGTCAGTGCTCTTAATCACTGAGCCATCACACCAGCCCTTAAATTCTTTGGATATTTTATGGATCACATAAACAGAGTTTTCATCATGTCTCCTGCTAGAGCT
Source organism: Rhabdomys pumilio (assembly GCA_030674055.1). Classification (NCBI taxonomy): domain Eukaryota; kingdom Metazoa; phylum Chordata; class Mammalia; order Rodentia; family Muridae; genus Rhabdomys; species Rhabdomys pumilio. Next base: position 178,616 of record JANHMN010000004.1, read on the forward strand.
ATGTCCCCTTTCCCTATGTAATGTTTGTATTTCTATATACTACCTTTCTTCATGTACCCAAATTCTCATTCCTGAGATTGATATAAGCATTTTTGTTTGTTTGTTTGTTTGTTTGGCTGTCTATTTGATACAGGAATTCACTATGTAGTTCTGACTGTCCTGGAACTCACTCTGTAGACCAGGCTGGACTCAAACTCAGAGATCCACCCACCTCTGCCTTCTGAATGCTGGGATTAAAGGCCACCACTACCCCACAGCATTTTAAAATTGCATATATCTTTATATATGTGTGTGTGTGTACATTTATTCATGCATGTGTTCTTTAGTGTGTGTGTGTGTGTGTGTGTGTGTGTGTGTGTGTGTGTACAACAGCACTCATGTGGATGTCAAAGTATAACTTGCAGAAGTTAAGTCTCTCCTTCTATCATATGGTCCCTGGGGACTGAACTCAGGTCCTCAGGCTTGGGCTGCAGGTACCTTTATAGGCTGATCCCATTTTAAAGACCCAATACAACTCTCATCTCACAAATGGTAACTCCCGTGGTCACCATGTAGTCTGCACTTCAGTAGCCCCTTTAGTTCCTAGTGCTTCATGATAATTGATATCAAGAAGGAACAAGCCACCTACCCCTTTGGCCTGCAAGAAAGTTGCTCAAGAGTTCACTTCATCAATGTGTAAAATATAAATACTATGAGCCTGTGGATTGTGTCCTAGGAATAAAAGAATATCTCAGTAACTTAGTGGAGAAAATGTGATTATCTCAATGCAGAAAAAGTTTTAAATAGGGACTAGAGAAATGGCTCGGTGGTTAAAAGTATGTACTGGGCTTTTGTTTTGTTTTGTTTGTTTTGTTTTGTTTTGTTTTGTTTGTAGAGAACCAAATTTTGATTCCCAGCACCTACACTGAGCAGCTTACAACTTCCTATAACTTTAGCTCCTGAGGCATCCAATCCATCTGGCCTCTGATGGTCCCAACACTCACACACACATACCCTTGAAGACATCAGCCTTCCGATGCACATACCAACACCGAGAAACAATTAAAAATAAAGAAAAACTTCCAAAAAAGTTTTGAATAACTTTTGAACCAGATTAGGGTGTGAATCAACATGTAGAGTGCTAGCTAGTGCACATGAAGCCCTGGATTAACATGTAGAGTGCTAGCTAGTGCACGTGAAGCCCTGGATTTTATCCCCAGCACCACATAAACCAGGTATAATAACAGACTGTGATTCCAGCACCTGAAGATGGGGAGAGGATTAAAAAGTTTGGGGACAAAATGTGCTACATGAGATTCTGCCCAAAAAAGGAGGAGGTGGAGGAGGAAAGAAAGCTAACTTTAAGTAAGTCAGGGATAGAAGAAAAGTTTACTAACATGGTAAGGCTTACAGACTAAGCCCCATAGCACACATAAGTTGACACCAAATTTAGTGTATTCTCTTGAAGGTTTGGGTCAGGTCCAGGGCTCCCATAAACATCGGCAGCTGCTGCCCCACACAACACTGGGTGCTACTGCCCATACAACAAGGAAGGAAAACACATGAGATGGTCTGAGGATCGTAAATGCGTACATCATATACTTAAGTTATTTGCATAAGACTGATTCCTCTTTCTAGAAAAAACATAAAATCAATGAGGAAGCAATTATATAAAGGTTGCTGAATAGAAGACAAATCTACATGGGCTAGTAGTGTACTTTAAAGCATGTGCCAAGGTTCCAGATTCAATATTAATCACCAAAACCAAACAAAGCCTGGCAACAATTAAAACAAAAGTACAAACCTACAAAAATCAATAATACTACCTTGAAAATATCATGTAATGTAAAATGAGCCCAACACAAAACTGTCAGTCCTTATGATCTATAGGCATGCAGTTTCTGGAGCAATATTCACTGTGGGGGTGCTCAATAATGTTTGCACAAGAGGTGAGTATGCTTAATGCTGTCTTAAAGTATTGGATTTTAAATAGTTTAAATTGTACATTTTGTTATATATACTTTACCATGAGTTAAAAAAACAAACCACATTATTAAAGAAGCCAAACATACTGCTGGGAATGATAGCAGAACACCTTTAATCCCAGCCCTCTGGAGGTAGAGACACACTCTGTATATTTGAGACCCAGCCTGGTTTACATAGGGAGTTCCAGGACAGCCAAGCCTCTGTAGTGAGACTCTCTCCCTGCTTCCTCTTTCCCTCCCTCTCTCCTCCCTCCACTCTTTCTCAGAGGAGGAGGAAGAGAAAAGAAGAAGGAGCAACCACCACCATATGTAAAATGTTTCATAGTATGTGATTCATTCTATTTACATAAAATGTCTAGGACAGGTAAATCTATAGAGACAGAAATCGGATGGGAGCTAGACCCAGGAAGTACAAAGTCTCCAGGAAGTACAAACATGATAACATTCTAAAGACAGGTAAAATGGTGGTTCCCAGGCTGGTGAACATTCAAACACACACTTTTAAATGGTTAGCTTTAAGTAAATTTCACCTCCTCTTTTTAAAAATTCATTTCTCTTTTTTTGAGACAGGGTTTTATTCTGTATCCCATGCTGGCCTTAGATTTTTTTATTCTTGACTTCAACCTTTTCAAATGCAGGGATTACAGGCCTGTGCCACCACATCAACCTTTCCTCCTCCTCCTCCTCCTCCTCCTCCTCCTCTTCCTCCTCCTCCTCCTCCTCCTCCTCCTCCTCCTTCTCCTCTTCCTCCTCCTTCTCCACCTCCTCCTTTTCCTCTTCCTCCTCCTCTTCCTCCTCCTCCTCTTCCTCTTTCTCCTCCTTCTTTTTGGTTTTTCAAGACAAGGTTTCTCTGTGTAGCCCTGGCTGTCTTGGAACTCACTCTGTAGACCAGGCTGGCCTCAAACTCAGAGATTGACCTGCCTCTGCCTCCCTAGTGCTGGGATTAAAAGCATGTGCCACTATCTTCTGGCTTACCTCAATTTTTTTAGTAGCAAAAAAAAAAATAACCAAAAAATTAGATGGTATTTTTCAACATCAGCATTAACTAATTAGAAAAAAAATGGACTTCAAGGTAATATTTAGTAATTAACTTATGTTAGTGCATACTACACCTGTCCAAATCTTTAAAATTCAAGGAACTTGAGCCTATTCATGTGTCTCCAGTCTCTGGGAAGATCAAACACTATTAGAAACCCAGCTCCTAAAGCTCGATCTGATATCTACAAAACCTATTCCAAACCTCATTTAAAAAATTTCAGGAACTAGATAAACTTACCCTAATAATTATGAAATAAAAGGTGTGAATAAAGCCAGTCATGGTGGCCACACCTTTATTCCAGCATCTAGGAGGCAGAGGCAAGCTAATCTCTATGAGTTCGGGCCAGCCTTGTCTATATAGTGAGTTCCAGGACAATCAAAGCTACATAAAGGAACCCTGTCTCAAAAACAAACAAAAAACCACCACCAAGAACAAAAAGTATAAGTAAATACACAATCTTTAAGAGAGAAAGAGCAGAGCGTTAGCTCCTCCAGATGTTAAGGGCCTATGAAAAAGCAGTTGCCATATTTGTACTTAGTACAGGAACAAATGATGTATAGGCAGAGGCCTCCTACAATATATACTAACAGAACTCCACAGGCCAAGGAAATGAATTTATTGGAGTGGGTAAAACAAGTATGTGATGGGGAAGAAAATAGAATTCAGTTTCTTTCAGTAAGCTATCCACTTCTTGGATTTGAGATGGGGTAGAGAAATGTGCCAGGCCTTGACCTCTCATCCATAAGCCATATTAAAATGTGATTGGGAACTGGCAAGATTAATCAATGGGTAACAGTGCTTACCACCAACCTTCACACACACACACACACACACACACACACACACACACACACGATCAACAAATAAACTGTAATAAAAATAATTTAAGTCGAGCAGTGGTGGCACATGCCTTTAATCCCAGCACTTGGGAGGCAGAGGCAGGCAGATTTCTGAGTTCAAAGCCAGCCTGGTCTACAGAGTGAGTTCAAGGACAGCCAGGGCTACACAGAGAAACCTTGTTCCGGAAAAAAAACAAACAAACAAAAAAAAAATTTAAATATTATTGGAGTTGGACTAATGAGAGTTCTACAATACCATGGTGAGAAAACTAGCAAGAGGCTGTGAATGGCATTTTCATAAAAGGGTTCCCTGAACTCGGGGCCCTCATGAATAGAGGCCCAGAATCAGTAGTTAGAGACATGCAAATAAAAGGCAGAGAAGGGCTCAGATCACCCATCAAATGGCAGGCAAGGCTAAGCACTGGTGCTTGTGTGGGTTACAGGAATCATAAGTAGTGTAGACAGGGGAGTCTAAAAGAGACCCAATATAACAGTTTGAGTGTCCTTGCAGAACCTTGTGTTGGACACTGTCTCAGCCCATGAGTTGGTAACAACTCAGAGGTCATATGGATGCATCTTATACCTGATGCTAAGGTAAACAGGGTTAGTGTCCATATCCCCCCCCCAAAAAAAAAATCTTTGTTGAACACTCCATAGGGAATAGGGCAAGCCAGCAAACCCCCTCCTAAGGTAAAACTAACACTTTCTCTGAGGACTCCTTGTCCTCTATAGCCTGGTGGGTCAACACTTGTCTCATGTGGACCCTACCCATGACCTACCTCCCCATCAAGTGGCCACAAGGTCCATGGCAGCCACACTCAGTCTCCTCCTTGTCCAGCTCCAAAGTCCTGAGGTCATAATCACTTTAGACTCCTACTAGGGCAGAGCAAGAAGGTCTCAGACTAATAGATGACTCAGGGCCTTGGTGGGTGGGTGAGGCATGGCCAGGAGGCAGGGTACAAGCCTGGGTATTAGTAAGAAGGGACCTACCCTCCTGGAGTAGACCTTTGAATGCCCACCACTGAGAATGAATGTAGAGGTTGTGAAAGCCGTCTAAAGAGTACAACGTGGTTCTTGACAGGACGTTTTCTGTAATACAAAGATCTCTAAAAAATCACAGGACATTTCAGTGGGTTAGGAGCCAGAGGGGGTGAGTGTCCACAGAACAAGTAGTGCATGCAGAAATGTGTGGAGGAGGATGTTTCTATCAGGAAACACAAACCTCTCCTGGAAAAGGGAGTTGTCCCTACCCCCACAATGTTCTGTTTTTCTCCAGGGAGGGCTGTTGCCCTTGAATTGTAAGTGTCCAGGATTCAGCATCCAGGGTTGCTGGATACCAGCAGGGTCTGTAAGCCCCCAGGACTGCTCTCTTCTGATGTTTTTTGTTGCTCGTGTTCCTGTATCTCCAAGTCAGGCTTTCCTCATTATTACAAAGTCTTCACTTTTCATTGAAAGCCCCTTGGCATTCCTGTGTCGATGAACATTATACACAAACCCTGTTTTTTCTCAGAGCAGAAGTTAAAAATTATTCAACACAAAATTCCTGGGCTGTGGAGCAGCGGCAGTTGTACCAGGCAAAGGTTTTCACCACATTCCGTCCAGCCAGGCCGTGATAAGACAGCCCTGCTAGTCTACAAGGCACCTGAGGCCCCAGGGACCAGGTAGGACTGAGACTCGACCAGAGTCTGTGGGGAACTGGAACAATTAACTTGCAGTAACTTTGGTTACCTCTGTGATTTTTGAATAGTCCCAAGGCCCTGCCCTGAAAGCTTTTCTTCCTGGCCCTGTATGTAGATGTCAGTGTCTTGGAAGGGCATTTTCCAGAGTATGTCATGCTCGACACTCAGACACGATCATGGGCTCAAGTCCATTTGAGAGGAGCTTTTTCTACAGAGGGCAGTGAAGGGTCTTCCAGAAAGACACAACCACTTTCAGTGTAAGTTTGGAGTTGGGATGAGGATCAGACTGTGATCTCCGATTATTTGCAAATAGCCTAGATAGCTGTACAGGTAAGGGCTATGTCACTCTCACTCAAAGCCATGGCCTGAGAAAATTTTTTTAGAAAAAAACATGAGAAAAGTTAAAGGTCTTGAGCCACTGTGATGTTTTATGGATGTCTTAAGATTCCTTTGAGAAAAAGTGGTTGTGAAGATCCTAACCTGGTCCAACTGCATCCAGCCTGTCTGGTACCTGGAGGGGAGTGCTTAAGATCTATTCCATTAGCCAAGTCACATGTGTGCTTAACTTTCTCTTTACCTGTAGGATCTGGAGTAAGCTGGGGTGAGGCTGGGTGTCCCAGGTTTGCTCTATTAAAGCTGAAATTCAGGCTTCTGGAGATCCAGAAGTCCAGGTATTACAAGCGTGGGCCTGTCCTTGGCCTCGCATGCAAGGCTTCTGGGCACTGTGCCAGGTAGGAGGCCATTTAACATGGGTAGAGGAAATTGGACCTCATGAGGTCACACCATAATGGGAAACCTCAGCCAGTTTCAACTATCAAGACAAGGTGAAATGTAAAATGTGAAATGTCTATTGTCAAAAAGTGGGGAACGTGATTTAGAGACACATTCTTAGACATAAAAACAGCTATTTCAGCAGACTTTAGTTACAGGGTATGGCAACATTATTTTATTACTCTCAGGTCTCCCAGAGAGAACACCGATATAACTTATACTTTCATTTTCTATTAGCATTATTTGTGAATGTAGTTTGAGACAAATAGTCTATATGACTTAGAAAAGCATTTTCTCAGCCACACCCTACTCTCAGCCTGCCTCAACTCTACAACTCTAGTGGGATTCATTGTCACTTGCCCTGACAAGACTAAAAGCTGCTACCCACTGACCTCACCTGTGTGGGAGCATGTTTATCTTTCTCTCACCTCCTGTCTTGGCACTGAATACTTGGGTTTTTTCTTTCTTTTTCTCTTTCTTTCCTGTAGTTACACTAGGAGTTCAGTTAAATTGTTTTGCGACAACAAGATCTGTATTTGAGAGGCCTATGGCTTCTAATTGAACTTGTTCTAACTTGAACTCTTGTGCTTTTCCAAAGGGTTAATAATTGCCTTTCTCTTCTTGCTTGCTTAGTTTTCTCTGATCAAATTACTAATTCATCTGCACTGGGCCTTTCTGGGAAAGGCTCTCAGCCTGATCCTTCTGTGCGGGGGTGGGGTTGGCATCTTGAAATGGCCTCTGGTTTTCATCTGGAAGACCCCCTTTACCTCCTTCATCAGATTCTCTGGATCTGGAGCTCATATTTCTTGGGTTGCTCTTTGCCAAAGTAGATGGTTCTCCTGTAGTCATTTAAAAGGAGGCTATAGTAAACAAATGGCTTTGACTATGCTAGTCCATGATACTGTTATGATGGTAGTTGAGCTGGGTCATTTTGTGGCGGTACAGATCTTCCAAGTGTTCTCCAGGGCCTCTGTAGACATAGGTAATGCTGTTTTAATCCCTGATTTTGGTATGAAACTTGATTTTTGTTTTTTCTCTGGAGTTTTGGGGAGACTTTTTTTTGTCTGTATGGTTCTGACATTTCACAAATAGGAAACTTCACATGTGTTTACTCTCTCCTCCCTTCTGCTAGGTTGCCAGTGGCTCTTCCAATTTGCAATTCCTTATTCTTCAGTTTCAGGGGCTTGTGTTTTCTTTGTGGTTATCTGTTTTTATTTGCTTTTTTTTTTGTTTTCTTTTTCTATTTATTTTATGTAGTGAGTACTGTTGTTTTCTTCAGACACACCACAAGAGGGCATTGGATCCCATTACAGATGGTTGTGAGCCACCATGTGGTTGCTGGATATTGAACTCAGGACCTCTGGAAGAGCAGCCAGTGCTCTTAACCACTGAGCCATTTCTCCAGTCCTTTGATTTTATTTTTTAAACATTTATTTTTGAGTGCATATGTGTGGACATGCATATGGAGATCAAAGGACACCACAGAAGTATGTTTCCTCCTTCTATCATGTGTGTTCCATTGTTAGTCTTGGTGCCAAATGGCTTTATTTGCTAAACCATGTTTCCAGCTCTGCTTTCTTTTTTTGGGGGGGCGGGGTGTGGGGGGTCCTCATATAGCCCAGGCTGGTATTGAATTGGATATAAATCCAAGACTAGTTCTGAATTTGTGTCTATCTTCCAAATGCTAGAATGAGAGGTTCACATTTTCATACCTGGCCTTGAGGAGTTTCAGACCCTGAGGAAGCAGAAGGGCAAGCCTGTCTCAAAGTCAGGCAGTGTGTGTAGCTGTGAACCTTGGGTTCACAACAGGCTGGTCCTGTTGAGAGGAGCCCAGGGCACAACATTTCACTTTTGAAGGAACAAAGTAGTTTTGACTTTACCTTTGCTTCAAGGAGGCCATCTGGCTTATCAGCCAAGCGTTGAGTGTTTGTAAACCTCAGTGTAGACCTTGGCTCCACAGATGCTCCCATAGTTGTTCTAGTTAGGTTCCCCAGGTTTGATGGGGTGGCTAGGCACCATGAGGGCACCCTATATAACTTCCTATAATGTCTGGTAGAAAGTTGAGTGCCTCCAGGGCTGGTTGGGTATGTCTTAGCTGGCTTGGAAGACTCAGTGCCATAATAAAACACCACACACTAGGAACTTAAGCAATGAGGTTGTTTCCTTATAGTCCTGGGGGCTACAAGCTGAGACCAAGATGTAGACAGGGCTGAATTCTAGATCTCTCTTCCTGGTATATTTCCTGGTGTTCACATGGTTTTCTTTTCTGTACCTGCTTTTTCCTTGCTGACTTTGTGAATATTCCAACCCCTCTGAAGATCCTAGTCAGATTAGCCAAAGGATCTTTGAGACCTCATCCTCCAAGGCCCATCTCTAAACACATACACAGAAGTCCTGGGACTGGTCAGTCTACTCTACTTGCTGTATTCTTTCCAGCAGGCAGTTCCTCATGGATGACTAGCCACTTTAATGCACTTGTCTAGCCTTATAGATACTTATCTCTTCTAGTGTCCATAGCCTTCCTGGGAAGGCAAGCCACATCTAATCTTGTAATTTTTTTACTTCCTCCCTCATATAATTAAGCTATGGTCTAGAACTCAGTTGCACAAGGTAGCCTGGCTGCTTCTGGGGGTGGGGTTGTTAAACCTTCTTTCCAAGGATAGCAAGAGCTTTGGGATACACACACACACACACACACACACACACACACACACTTCAATCTATTAAAGTTAGCACCTGAGTTCCTATCTGACCTGGATACAGCGGTTCCTTGGAGTTTGTCCCTGTGCCTGGGGAAAAGTATATCCCTGAAGATAGAGTTTCGTCTTTGCTTTAGCTGTAACCTTGGTTGGCCTGTAACTCACAATGTAGACCAGGTTGGTTTAGAACTCATGGAAATCTACCTGTCTCTGCAATGCTAGGGTTAAAGGTATGAGCTACTATGCCCCAAATTTTCTTTCTTGAAAAAGATGTCGGCCGGGCAGTGGTGGCGCACGCCTTTGATCCCAGCACTTGGGAGGCAGAGGCAGGCGGACTTCTGAGTTGGAGGCGAGCCTAGTCTACAGAGTGAGTTCCAGGATAGCCAGGGGGCTACACAGAGAAACCCTGTCTCGAAAAAAACAACAAAAAAAAAAAAGATGTTTGCTAACTTGTATCTCTTACTGAGTGCTTGACACTAGTGTCAGAGAAATTGACATTTTTTTTTTCAAGAATCAATGTAAAAGTATAATGTGTGAAATGCCAGAGGCTCCTGCCCACCTGGCCTGCTGTACATGGTCTCTCAAATCATTTATCTCCTCAAGCCCTAATCCCGGTGACCACCTCAGAACAGACCTTGACACAGAATTCCTTCAAACTACTCTTTGCTGTCCTGTGAGGACAATGAATTTGTTCCCCAGTCACCTTAAAGGGCATAATGATACAGTCCTTTAGCAGGTGTGGTGGCTTCTGGGAGTCCTGAATGTGCTGGTACAGCATTATAGTCCTCACAAACCCTCAGTATAGCTATGTAACACAGGAACTAGAGCTCCACGAAGGATCTGTGGAAATTAATTTCTCACAGTCAAAATCCAGATACAGGAAGGACCCTAGGGTCCCCCACAGGAGCCTAGAATCAGACCACATAAAGCACGTGGAGGAAAGGAAGCATCCAAAGAGGTCTGCTTGAGAGGCCTAAGTCCGTATTCACAACAGGTGTTCAGGTTTGTCCTGACAGAGCCACCTCCAGGAAGGATTGTTAGAGGTAGATGGTGAAGGAAGGCAAGGTAGAGAGGACATTGGGTGGGAAGGGGGTCTTCTAAGACTTGGGAAAATAGGATGGAGAGTGGAAGTCTCCGTGGCTGGTGATGACTGTAGGTGGGACCTTTCCTGAAGAACTAGCTGATCAGTGTAGCAGAGGCCTGCTTTCTGAAGGAGTCCCTGGAGCCCTGAGGCCTCAGGTCACACCCTCGTTATTCCTGTCTGGTCACTGCTGTCTTGGACTCTTCATCTTCCTCATCTTTACAAAACCATAGGCTATCTTAGCAGCCCCCAGATCCTCTTGCTCTTGTCACTGAAGATTTTTTTCACATGCAAGCTATCGTCTTCAGCAAAAGTACCACCCCTCTATCTGTGGATCTCTGGGATCTATCCACGCACATATTCTTGCTCAGTGATCTTGACTGACTGGAATCCTTACTTGACAAAGGCCTGAACAAGTTTGTGTGAGTACCTTGCTCTCAGTTCTGTGTCCCTCTCCTCCTTGTACCATGTTATTACCCTGGGCCCTGGGTGTAGATTTTCCTCATTTCTAGCTCCTTCCAAATAAGCTGCATCAAGCCAACATTTGAAGCCACAACCCACTCAAGGGACATGGCTTCTTTAACAGGTTCCCACAAGACCCAGGAGGGAATGACTGGCTTCTTGGAGTTTCTCTTAAATCAATGACTTCACTCCCCAAGCTGACCTATGTCTTAGCTTCAAAGGGTTCAGGCTGTATTCTAGATGCCATCAAGTCACAGTCCTACCTTTCAAAATAGGTGTTCCTTGTGCCCCCTGCCCCCAAGAGCCTCTAACCATCCCAAAGTCACTGTCCCCTTTTCTCCTCTTAACCACTCTGCTGACTAGGACAGAGCTGTTGGCATTCTGGATGCCAAGTGCTTTAAACCTGGATTACGTACATACATACACATACATACACATACATAATCTATCTCCTGGACAGAACCAGGAGGTTTTGCCACCTACCTAGGGAGTAGGAGTGGGGGTGGTTCCAAAAGTGCCCACTGACCATAGATTTCACTGTGTAGGACCTTCTAGAACTTTCTAGCCATGAAATGTGAGTTTATTGGTGTTTTGCGTTCCTACCTACACCTTATCTGAGTCAGCTGTCATCCATGTGGACTTTTTTGTTTTATGTTAACATTGCTAGGGATTAAACCCAATGCTAGGCAAGTAGTTTATCACATCCCCAGCCCTCAGTTTTTAATTTCAAAATTAGAAATGGTTTCCTCTATGCAGGGTCTGAGCCCAGGTCAGAGAGAGCAGGTCCTAGTACTGTGTATGTGGACTCTGGCTGCCTGATAATGAATGTCCAGTACAGGGCTGAGAACAGCAACTCCCACCCTTATTGAGAATCAGCAAGGCCAAAGGGAGCCAGTTTGTCCACTCACCAGTCTCTTAGCATCCTGGTGGACAAGTGGGTGGGAGGGGTGGCTCAAGCCTCTGCCTGTGGTGTGAGACAGCAGGTTTTAAGAGGTGAACAAAACTCAGAGTCTATGTGGAAGCTAAGTATCATGTAGACAGGGTAGGCCTTATAAGGCAGGTGGATGTCCAATGACCTTGTCCTCGGGAGGAGTCCCAAAGTTCACACTAGGAGAATAGGCTAGTGCTGTTTTAGGAGGAAGCTGGATGTGCAAGGTCAGAGAGCATGGGGGAAGGGGGTGGTCAGGAATATTCTGGTTGAAGGAGAGAAGGGTTTTAAAAGTCTAGAGCTGGGGGAGGGGTGCATCTCCCTCATCTCTCCATTCTCTTAAGTCCCTGAAACCAAGGTCCCTATGGACTAGCCCATTCTGTCTCTCTTTGGACAAGAAAATGGAAGGAAACACCATGGGGGGGGGGGCGGAGGGCAGATTGGAGCAGTGGGCACTGGTGGTCAGAAGCGAATGGAAGCGGCCCTTGGCCTGGAAGGGGCAGGAACGGATGGTACACACAGAAACCTGCCTAAAGAGTAGGGTCTAGAGTACTGAATCTTAAAATTCACCAAGGTGTGAGGTAAAGAGGGCCAGCTGCTGGGGCAGGCGCCCGTGTGGCTGAAGGATCTAGCCACTCCCTAGGGCGAATTCTTATTTTGGTTGCACTCACTCAATCCAGTTCGCCTTCATTTGTCCGAGTTAATTGGACACAGGTGGGGATCTCAAGCAAACAAAGGCGCGGTCTCCTGGCCAGTGAACCCTTTCCCGCCGGCGCGGGAGGAACCTGGTCGGTGGCCAGGAGGCAGACTAGAAACCCACCAGTCCCTGGCCAGGACTTGGCCACGCCCCATCTGTGTAGACCCCCACCACCCTGTGCACAATAGTTAAAAGAGTAGGCAGTTCGGTGTAGGGTCGGGTTGGATAGGGTGGCTAGCGGCCCCTGGGCCTCCCAGTTCGGTCGGCGGCGTGCACCTGTTCACGTTTCTCTAGCCCCGCCCAACCCCCAGTTTGCAGCTGACAATGGTTGGGGTGTTCAGTGGCGCAGTCTCCTTCCGTTCCTTCCGAGTTCGAGTTGGCTGGGAGCCATCTTCACAGGAGGAAACCAGAAACGCCAGGTGCGCGCGACTAAGACTACCCTTCCTGCTATGGGCTGGTCTCTGTTCTGCGGACGCCCTAGCAGGGGGACAGCGTCCTTCTGGATGCACAGGTTTTCACAAAGGTCTTTAGAGCGTGCCGCCCTGTTGGAGAAGGGTTGAGACTAGGGATCCCCAGCAGGAGCGAGGGGCTGCGCTCCTGGAATTTGGAAAGCAAGCAAGCACCTGTTGGATCTAAGTCACCTCAGCTCTAGGAGTAGTTCAGAGCATGAGGTGTTGCTTTGCCAGTGGACTCTCCCTCCCTCCTCTGTGACTTCCAAGGGTGGGGCCTGCAGCCCTCCCAGCTTCCCCCACATAGTTTGGTCGACCCACTGAACTATACAGTGGGGACTCCTCAAACAGAGGGAAAGACTTCCGGGAAGGGGCTTTATGGAGACCAGGTTTATCCCCTCATCACCTACCTCATAGCACATCCTTAGTCCTGCCATCAGGGGTGAGAGTCACCCCAACTAGCTCTTGGCCTGAAGGAAAGTGGAGCTCATGATGGGGGAGAAGGGGTCCCTGTCCCCAAGGGAAAAGAAAGGAGTGCTTCCTTTTCTGGGGGCACCTCCTGTCCTTTTCTGTGCATTAGCCACTGGGCTCCTCCAGTACACATTCACAAAACACATATACACTGGCAAACATAATCAAGCATGCTCAGACATAAACACCCTTCCTTATCGAGAGAATGTATGTGCTCTAAAGTCTAAACCAAGTGATACCAAGCTCTCAGGGGAGGCCTCAGGGAAGGTTCTAACAAACCACTTCCTGGTGAATTCTCATTTGTGGGCTTTCTCCCTCCTGCTGGCCTGGGGCAAAGTCCTTGGAGCCCAGGAAAGGAATAAGACAGCCACACAAACAAACAAAGCCAAAAATCTAGGTGACAAGACTTTGTTTTCCTGTGGTCTCTACTGCTCTGGGGAGGACCTGGCAAAGATCTGTTCCAGTTGGAGAATTTATCAAGGTTTTCTTATCTCAACAGCTCCACTTTCTCTAACACAGACAGGCAGGCTAGAGGAAACTCCTGGCAAGCCCCCATTCCTCCAGGAAGCCCCCCCCCCCCCCAATTGCTTTCTGTACATCCAGGCACTGAATGTTAGCAATTTTATTCATTCCTGAGGACACAGGAATTAAGGCAAGCATCGGAAGGGGGTAGGCAGGTTAGCAGGAAGCTGTTGAAGGCCTTGTACAGAAGTGCTGCTGCAGCTGTGTATGTAAGTAGCCCTTCCTGGAACACAGAAAGGGTGGTTTCCATACCTATAGCTCGCTGGCCTTAGGTATGTAGGTGTGGTTTCCAGGATCTATGGAATATGGAAAACTTCACAGCAATTCAAAGAAAGATCATTTAACCTGACAGTCTGTTTCTCAGAAAGCCCTGACTGGAGGGGCTGTGTCCTTCTGTATTCACAGCAACCCTCTCGAGAAGTAGAGACTAGATAGGAGCTTTGGATTCCTGGCAGGAGTGAGAGGCAGCCTACCTGGAATTTGAAACAATCACTTGTTGGTTCTGAAGTCACCTTAACCCTAGGAGCAGTTTCCCTTTCCCAGCCTAGGGTGGTGCTTTGCCAGTAGACTCCCTCTCACCTCACTGCAGCTCCCAAGGATGGAGCCTACAGCCCTCCCAGCTTACTGGTTTGTTGGTTTAGTCAAACTACTGAATTATAGTGAGGACTCAACAGACAGAGGGGAAGGCTTCCAGTTCTGGGCTTTTTAATGTTGATATGTCATCTATAGGAGCTGGGAATGCAGGTCAGTGCTAGAGTGCATGTTTGACAAGCCCTAGGCCCTGGATTCCAGTCCCAACACCCAAAGATGTTCTTTGCTGTTAGAAGATGGTGACATTATTTGTTTGATGTGTATAATGTATGTATGTTTTTGTGTGGTTGTGTGCACATGTGCGTGAATGCTTGGGAAACCAGTGATTGACACTGGATCTCTTCCTCAACTGTGCACCAGCATTATATATACATATACATACACATACACATACACATACACATACACATACACATACACATACACATA